>JAKCPB010000955.1:0-141359 GCA_021442155.1 Cymbidium sinense
AAAACACATGGAACTACATTAAGCTTGTTGGTGAGGTGGAAAATCAGGATATGATGGTGGATCTGCTATACTAGAAGCTAGGGAGGTTCTAGATTGGAGAAATTTAAAACGATAATCGTCTGTGCTTATGGAACCTTGTCTTCAATAGAGATGGATCTAGTTATCTAGAGTTTTTGATTTGTTGTTTAGTTCATTATTGATCTATGTCATCGCTTGTGTCTTAGAAAACTTTGTGTGTTACTTGATTGATGAAATCAAAAGAAAGAAATCTTGAATATTAATTTGTTCTCTATTAAAAAATAGCAAAAAACCCAAAACCAAAACTTAAACCCTAAACCTAAAACCAAAACCCTAAACCATAAACCCTACCAACATTAAATCTAAATGCTAAACCAACCCTAAACCCTAAACCCTAAACCCTAAAACCCAAGCCCTAAAACCAAAAAATAAAATAAACTTAAACCTAAAAAAAAAAATAAACCTAACTATATAAACAAAATAAATAACATAAGCTAAACCACAAACTAAAACCTAAACTATAAAATAAGATAAAAGACTAAAACCTAAACTAAAATAAAATAAAAAAAGATATAAAAAACAAAACCTAAACAATAAATAAAAAAAACCTAAAAATAAAATAACTAATAAAAGTAAACATAAAACTAAGCTAAATAATAAACTAAAAAAACCTAATAAAAATAAATATAAAATAAAAAATTAAATAAATAAAAAATAAATTAACCTAAATAAAATAAAAATAAGATAAACTAAACTAAATAAAAATAAAAATAAACTAAAATAAACCTAAACTGTCGGTTTAAATTTTAAAACCTAAACTACAAAATGACCTAAAACCTAAAACCAAACACTAAACCTTAAACCCCAAACTAAATCCTAAAATGCCACAAATAAACTAAACTATAAAACTAAACTAAAATCCTAAATAAACCACACAAACCACAACCCTAAACCATAAAATTAACCTAAATCCTAAACCCACAAAATCTGCCACAAACCCTAAATCTTTAACTAATCTAAACTCTAAACCCACAACAAAATTAAACTCTAAAGCTAAACCTAAACTAAATAAATTAATAAAATAAACCCTATGGGACCTTCATGGCGAAAATACAGGCTTAGTCTGAGAGATAATTGTAGTGGTGGTGGGGATCTAGGGTGTTGATGGATATGGAGGTGGTGGTAAGCAGTGGGTGTAGAGCGATGGAGGTTACATGGTGGTGGCGGAGGGAGATGGTGATATGATGGTGGATCCTACTCAGAGGCTTAGTGGTTGATGGGAATAAAAGCGAAGAAAATCGATCGATGAACTTCATATGGGCTGTGTCTTTATAGTAGAGAGTTCTAGCTATCTAGTGATTTACTCTACATGGATTTTTATCTATGTCCTTGTGTCTTAGAAACTTGGTGTGTTAGGTTGATGAAATCGAAAGAAGAAATGTTGAATCAATTTTATTCTCTATTGAAAAACCAAAACCAAAATTCTAAACAAAAAATAAATATAAACCTAAAACTTGAACCCTAAACTCTACCCCAATAACCCCCTAAACCCTAAATCATAAACCCTAAACCCTACCACAAACCATAAACTACCTAACAATACCAAAAATAAACTAAAACCACAAACCAACTAAAACCAAAGAAAACTAAACTGGCCTAAAAAACCCTAAAAAGCTAAAACCAATCTAATAAATAAAATCTAAAATAAGTAAAATAAACAAAAAAAAAAAAATATAAAACATAAACTATAACCTAAACCTAAAATAAAATAATATAAAATAAACAAAATAAAATAATATAAAACTAAACTAACAAATAAAACAAAAATAAAATAAAGTAAACCTAAAATAAAATAAAATAAACCTACAACAACAATTAATCCTAGACTAGAATCCTCTCCATTGTGAATTAAATTATCATAGATCAACCCTAAGATCATTTTTATAGTAGACTTAACATAAGGCAAATCTAGCATCTACTCTCTAATACGACCAAACTTTATGTGGAACCATCTAAGGCCCTGTCTTATCCACTGAGCTAAAATAAACCCCAAAATACTCATTTTCTTCCTAAGAGTAAAGCCATCCACCTAAGCATCCTCATCTAAAAACACTTAACAATCTTATGCCCAGGCAACCATAACCTTACCACCATCTTATAAAATTTCCTTGGTTTTGTGGGTAACATTTACGTATTGCTCTTCCTTTAGATGTCACAACACTATCACTAGAACTTCTACAACTAAAATTACACTCCATATATTCAATTTTAGATCTACTTAACGAAAACCTTTGACTCAGGTTGACCTCCATAATTCAAGTTTCAGTTGGACTCCTTCTCTAGTCTTATCAACAAGAAGAATGTCATTAACAAAAAGCATACACCAAGGTACATCTTCTTGTAAATGCCTAGTAAGAACATCCATAACTAAAGTAAAAAAGATAAGGGCTTAAAGCTGATCCTTGATATAATCCAATTGAAATAAGAAAATATTTTGTCAATCCTCCTAAAAAATAAAATAAACCTAAAATAAAATAAAATAAAAATGAAATAAAATCTGAAGAAAAACTAAAACCTAAAAAATAAACCTATAAATAAAACCTAAAAATAAATAAAAAATCAAACCTAAACCCTAAACTGAAAAAAAAAGCAAAAACTTAAAATAAAAACAAAATAAACCTAAACATAAATGAGAATAAATAAAACCTAAACCTAAAGCTAAGATAAATAAACCTAAACCTAAACCTAAACCCTAAATAAAATATAATAAACTAAAAATAAACTAAACCTAAATTAAAAAAAATGAACCTAAAAAATAACCAAGAAATAAAAATAAATAAACCTAAACCTAAAAAATAAAAATAAAACCTAAACATAAAATTTAAAATAAACTAAATAAAGGCCTAAACCTAAACCTAAAAAAATAAATAAAATAAAAAAAATAAAACCTAAAATAAAATCTAAAATAAATAAAAATAAATTAAACTAAATAAAAATAAAAAATAAATAAACTAAAATAAAGAAAATAAATAAATAAACTAAATAAATAAACAAAGATTTTTTTTAAAACATAAAATAAAAAATAAAATAAAAACCACTAAACTAAACCTTCTTAAACTCTAAACCCTAAATCCTAAATAATTAAATGATCCTACTAAACTAAATCCTATGAGCCATAATCCTAAAGGCCACCCAACCCTAACCTGATCCTAAAACCCAAACTAAAAAACTAAACTTTACCACTACTAACCCTTAAAAACCTAAACTGACCTCTGGCTACCTACCCAAATCTCTATAAATACACTGAGCCACTACTCCATAACCCACCTGATTCTACCTACTAAAATATAAACTTATAATAATAACTTAATAAATAAAATAAACTACTAAAATAAAAAAAAAAACCAAAATAAAATAAAATAAAATAAAATAAAAACTTAAAAATAAACTAAAAAACTAAACCTAAATAAATAAAAAAAAACTAATAAAAAAATTAAAATAAAAGAAATAATACCTAAACTAAACTAAAAATAAAATAAACATAAAAAAATAAAAAAACTAAATAAAATAAACACTAAAATGTAAATAAGAAATAAAATAAAACTAAAAATTTAATAAATAAACCTAAAATAAAACAAAATAAAAAATAAATAAAAATCTAAATCTAAAAAATAAACCTAAAATAAAACCTATGATAAATAAAAAACTTAAAACCCTAAACTAAAAAAAAAAAAAACTAAATAAATAAAATAAATAAAAAATAAAATAAACTAAAATCTAAACTAAAATAAACTAAATTAAAATAAACAAAACCTAAAATCTAAACCTAAATAAAATAAAATAAAATAAACTAAAAAAAAAAACTTAAATATAAACTAAAAATAAAACCTAAAATAAACCTAAAATAAAACCAAAACCTAAACCTAAATAATAAAATAAAACATAAACCTAAACCAAATAAAAAATAAAACCTAAACCTTAAAATAAAATAAAATAACTCAAAAAACCTAAACTAAAAATAAACTAAAATAAAATCTAAACTAAAATAAATAAACATAAATAAAATAAACTAAACTAAATAAAAATAAAATAACATAAATAAATAAAAAAAATAAAATAATCTAAAATAAATAAAAAATAAACTAAATAACTAAGCCCTTGGTTTACTTAATTTAAAGAAAAAAACCACAACTAACTCTAAACCCTAAAATAAACCCTAAAATACTAACCCCAAACCCTAAAATAAACCACAAAACACAAACCTAAACCTAAAAACTTAAAAATCTTAGGCTAAAATAAAACCTAAATAAAAAATAAAACTTAAACTTAAAATTAAATAAAATAAAATAATAAAACCTAAAATAAAACCTAAACCTAAACCTAAAAAAATAAAATAAATTAAACTAACAAAATAAACTAAAATAAAATAAATAAAACCTAAACAAAACTAGAAAATAAAATAAACTGGGATAAAACCTAAATAAATAAAACTAAACATAAAATAAAATAAAATAGACATAAAATAAAATAAATAAAACTAAACCTAAAAATAATAATAAAATAAATAAAAAAATAAAACTTAAAATAAAACTAAAAAAAACCTAAATCTAAACTAATTAAACTAAAAGTAAGATAAAATAAACCAAACTAAAAAATAAACTAAACCTAAACCTAAACCTAAACTAAATAAAATAGAATAAACTAAAAATAAACCTAACGTACTAAAAAATAACAAAATAAACCTAAATAAAAAACCTAAAACCTAAACTAAAAATAAAATAAAACTTAAACTAAACCTAAAATAAAATAAAACTTAAACCTAAAAATAAAATAAAATAAACTCAAAATAAATAAACCTAAAATAAAAAAAACTAAAATAAAATACTAAAATATATAAACTAAAAATAAAAAATAAAATAAACTAAAATAAATAAACTAAATAAGCTAAACCAGTTTACTTAATTTAAAGAAAAATGATAAACCTAAATCCTAAACACTAAACTAAACCATAAACCTCTGACTAAACTCTAAAATTAAAAACTAAAACCTAAAACCTAAACCCCAAATCATAAAACCACAACTAACCTAAACCAATGCTAAACCCAAACCCAAACATTAACCTAATGTAACTAAATAGTTAAAAATATACTAAACCACAAAACTAATAAACCTAAACCTAAAATGGGAAATGATGGCGGGAACATCAATCAAGCTTAATCTGATTTAGTGATGAAGGAAAAGCGGAGGCAATGGTTATCATATGGTGTGGAGAATAACATATGGAGGTGTGAGTGGTGGTTATGGAGGCAGATGGAGGTTACAACCATGATAGTAGAAGGAGAGAGATAAATGATGGTGGATAACTACTAGTGGTAGGGATGGTTATGGTTGGAATTGATAGATGGAAGAATGACAAATCTAATACTTATGGAAATGTGCCTTATAGAGATGGTTCTAGTTATCAATTTGATAAACATTCACATTTTTTTAAATCATCACATGTCTTAGAAAACAATGTTACTAGAAATCAAAAGAAGAAATATAATGAATTTGTTCTCTATTAAAAAAAAATAAAAAAACTAAAAAAACTAAAACTTAAACCCTAAACCTAAAACCTAAACCACAAACCTAAAATAAACCCATAAACCTAAGCTAAAACCCTAAACCTTTAACCACTATAAACCAAAAAAACTCAAAACCTAAACCTATAAAATAAATAAATAAAAAAACATAAGCAAAATTAAATAAAAAGAAAATAAAATAAAAACCTAAACTAAAATAAATAAACCTAAAATAAAATAATAAAAATAAAAATAAACTAAAATAAAATAAATAAAATACTAAACTTATAAACAATAAACAAATAAAATAAAATTAAACCTAAATCAAATATGAGCTAAAAAAAATATTAATAAATAATCATAAACAGAAAATAAACTAAAATAACAAAATAAATTAAAAATAAAGACTAGAAACTAAACAAAATCTAAAATAGATAAAATAAAAACCTAAACCTAAACTAAATAAACTAACAAAACAAATAAAACCTAAACTAAACTAAAAATAAACCTAAACCTAAGCCCAAAATAAAATAAAAAATAAATAATAAAATAAATAAACTTAAAATAAAACTAAATAAATAAAACTAAAATAAATAAACTAAACTAAAATAAAATAAAACTAAAAAAATTAAAAAAAAATAAAAGAAATAAAATAAAATAAATAAATAAAACTAAACTGACTGCATAATTTAAAAAAAATAAAACTGAGCCACCAAACTACCTGACCCTAACCACATGACCCTAAACCCTACTAACTCACTAACTCCTAAACCTGGGCCTAAACTAACTGAGCCAAACCCAAACCCCCCTATAAACCAAAATAATCTAAACTAAATAAACCATATAAAACCTAAACCTAAAATAAATAAAATAACCTAAACTAAACCTAAAAGTAAACTCTAAATAAAATAAAAATAAATAAAATAAAAAATAAAATAAAATAATAAATAAACCAATAAACTATTAAATGACCAAAATAAACCTAAATAAAATTAAATTAATAATAAAATAAAATAAACTAAAATAAAAATAAATAAAATAAATAAAACTAAAAATAATAAAAAAAATAAAAACTGACTAAAAAATAAACTAAAATAAAAAATAAAATAAACCTAAACTAAACTAAAATAAAACAAATATAAACCTAAACTTAAATAAACTAAATGAAATCTTTGCTTAATGTTTTAAAACCCTAAACTAAATCTTACCCTACCACAAACCCATAAAACAACTGACCTAAACCCTAAACCCTTAACCTAAAACCTAAACTACTAAAACCCTAAACCAAACTAAACTGACCACAAACCCTAAACCATAAACCTAAAAAACTCTAAACCTAAATCTTACCACAAACCCTAAACCTAAACCCCCAAACCTAAACCTTAAATGCTAAAAAACTACCACAAACCCCAATACCAACCTATGCATAACTTTGGGACATCACCATGAACTAGGCTTAGTCTTTGAAGGCAAAGGAGGCATTATGGTGGTGGTGGGGAATCTAGAGGTGTTGGTGGATGGAGGTGGTTGGAGCAATGGTAGTTATGGAGGTGTGAGGTGTGAGGTTATGTTGGTGGTGGTGGAGGAGAGATTGATGATATGATGGTAGATCCCACTACTAGAGAGGTAGGGGTGGTTTAAGAACTAGAAAGCGAAGAATAGTTGAATCTTGCATGGAATGTCTTATTCTGAGACCTACTTATCTAAGTTTTTGATTTTCTATGGGTGCTCATTTTGATCTATTTCATCACTTGTCTTAGAAACTTGTTACTTAGTTGATGAAATCAAAAGAAGAAATGTTGAATTTGTTCTCTAAACATCCTTAAACTTAAATGATAAACCCCAAAAACTTAAACCCTAAAACATAAACTAAACCATAAACCTAATAAACCTAAACCTAAAACTAAGCCTAAATAAAAAACCTAAACCTTTAACCTAGGCATAAACCCTAAACACTAAACCCAAACAAAACCTAAACTCTAAAACTAAACCCTAAACCTAAACTAATCCTAAACCCTAAACCATAAACTAACCTAAACCTAAACTAACCCTAACCTAAACCCCAAACTTTGAATAAAGATCTCATTTGGTAGATCTAAGAATGACCTAATCTAACATAGTTATGGTAGCTAAAGAAAATGCCTTCAAGAGACTTTCCCCTTATTAGAGATTTGAATACACTAAACCCTAACCCCAAATCATATTATAATACCATATATTATAGTATAATGTTGCATCATATATTTGAGCATGTAGTGATGTGTTTTTGGATGTTATAAGATGTTTTGAAATATTTTAGTATGTTATGGTATTGTGCCCTATAGTCTATATTAATATAAATCATAAAAATTTGATTTAATAAATCAAATAATAAATTTGTTAAATTTGAAGTGGGAATTAGTTGTAGTACCAAAGGTGTGCTACACCATGTAAATAAGTAATATGTTCAAAATAAATATTATATGTTGTAGCATAGTATAGCATCATATATCATATATTATTCTACACATTTTAATTCTTTTAGTATTTTACAATCATGCAGTCGAGCCTACACTATAATCATATATAAAAATGTTGATTTAGCTTTAAAATGGTGGAATTTGGCTAAATTCTTAATAAGTAGAGAATGGCATCATAATATATTATTTCAAATTTAAAATATGTAAGTGATACAACTAAAATATATAGTTTTTATTATTTAGACTAATTTAATGATTTTTTATCTTAATCATTGTGATAATTGCAAAATAATAAAATATATAATATGTTATAGTGTATTATAATATAGAATGCCATAACATAGTGTAGCATCATGCATTATAGCATACCATTGTGTATTCTTGTATTAGCATATTTTAGTTTGTTATAGTATGATGTAGTAGAGTTTGTCTTGGTATAATTCATAAAATTCTTATTTATAAGAGATGATGGGATTTGGCCAAATTTAAGGTAAGCTTTAGGAAACACCATTGGGTGTGCTATGGTGTGTCATTTAATCAAAAGAACAAAATTTTGCATCCAAAATAAATGTTCATTTTTCAACCAAATTTTATAATTTTTTTTTACATGAAGTGATTCATTTTATGGTAATGTAAGATAATATATTATATGAAAGCATATTAAAATATAATGTACATAACAAATAACTTCACATATATATATGAATGTGGTGTGCATTACTAAATATTCTTGTGTTAGTATGTTTTACTTTGTTATAATACATTGTTTCAAAACTCACAAAAATATTAATTTGAAGGTTGAGATGGTAGAATTTGGCCAAATTCATGGCACACACCAAGAAGCAACACCAAAATAATGCTATTTTGTACATTTCTAATAGAAAAATAACAATTTTACATCCAGAATGAACATTATTCATATTTTGAGAAAATTTTGTTATTTTTCCTTTTAAGTGATTAAATGTTTGATAATATATTATATTATAGAGAATTATAATATAACATCATATATCATAATATAACATAATATGTTAATTCTCACTATAATATGTTTAGCATGATATTGTATAGTTAGTTTGAGCACCACCACAAATCATAAAATGTTGATTACAATGTTAAGATGATGTAATTTGAAGCGAATACATTATTAGGCTTTTGGTTGAAGTATTAAAGGTGTGTATAAGAAGAAATAAGATTTGATGAGAATTCATGTCAAGGACATGGAGGAGATCTATGGGATCACACATGCATTGGACATGACATGTGATTATATATGAGGGCATGAAGAAAATCTGGGATAAGTTTGAATTTGATTTGATTATATGATTTGTGGAAATAAGATCTGGAGGATAAGAATCTATAATCCACTGATTAAGATCGATTTGACTTTAATTTTTATTTTATTTGATGTGAGAGGCATATCTATTATAGATATACTTGGTTCCATGGGGATCCATTGGGAAGCAGGTTGAGCTAGGGATTGGGATTTGAGTTTGATTTTATAAATTTGTTTGGGGAATCTGGGAATAAGAGTTTGTTGGATTTTTTTATTTAGACTCTATTAAGTTGGTTTAATTTGGCTCCACTAGGGAGGTTGGTTTTGAATTTGATTTGCTTGCTTGACTTATTTATATATATAATTTGGGGGCTCCACCAAGGAAATGATTGGGTTTAATTGTCAGTTAACATATGGACCACTATGTGTGATGGACCCAGAAGAGCTATATCACTTTGACTTTCATGTTTACAAATCCAAAGGATAGTCTACAGGGGTAGAGCTATTAACCTAAGGGTTGCCTTTGATTAATGACTGTTAGGAAGAAGGCGTGGCATACATCTTTCATGGAACAACCACTTGGGTGACTTATTGAATGCACAATTCAACCTATTAGGTGACTATTGAGTGAATGCTGGAGACTTATGTCAACTCAAAGTAGTCGATTAATTTTATCTTAATTTCATGTGATTTGATATGGTTTGTTTGGTCTAGTTTGATTTTAAATGGAGGGCATATCCGCTGGGGATGTGAGCTCGGTCAAATTTGATAGATTTATTTTATGGACCATGCTAGTGTGCGATGGACCCACAAAGAAGGGGCTATATGGACTTATCTATCTTTACAAATCAAAGGGATAGTCTACTGGTTGTGGGGTAGAGCTAGCCAACCTAAGATGTTGCCTTTTGGTGTGCAATGGTTGTGCTAGGAAGAAGGCCTATTGTACTTACATCTTCTAAAGTAGGGAAAAACCACTTGGGTGACCTATTAGTAGCACAACAAATCAAACTCGACTTAGGGGTGACTACTGAGTGAATCTGGGGACTTATATCAACTCAGTAGTCGATTCTATAGGGAGTTTTCTTGATAGTTCTAAAGATAGGATGCTACTTGAAAGTATTTACTAGGGTGTCCTCTAATCCACAAGTGAATATATATTTTGTTTATATGTTTATGTGGACCATGTTGGTGTGTGAGGGACCACACAGAGAAAGGGCTATGTCGACATTGACTTATCTCAGATTTACTAGACCAATGAGATAATTTGCATATCCACATGGGAGGTTACTAGGAAAACTATCATCGATAGTAACTGGTAGTGTCTAAAATGGCAAAGGATGTGATCAAATATAATGCCAGGGGAGGTCTTACTAAGGCATTATCACGAGCCATGGAAAAGAAAGCCTATAGGTGTATGGTGGCCAACTCAGGAAAGCATAGCAGACTTACATCTCTACCATGAGTGGTGTAAGGTGTGAACCAACCAACCTAAGGTATATCCATCAACATGAGTGGTGTATCATAAGCATAGTGTGAACCAACCAACAGGTGCACATCGATGTCAGCGATCAATCTGGAAAGAAAGTGTTTCACAACTTTCCAAGAAGAATTGATCAAGTGGATAGTCATTGTGGATGGGAGATGTTATCTAACCTAGAGCGACTACTAAGTGGGATCACGAGGGACTGGACCCAAACTTGGCGGTCGGTGAAGGAGTCATTAGGGGACTTATCCTAAACCTCAAATATACTTTGATTAGTGGATGAGGCTAATCAAGAAAAATGGGTACTCACATCCTCTTTAAATGAAAACATAAGGTAGCTTACCAGCCACACAGTAAAGCCTACTAAACTAACAAGGCACTCATTTGTGTATAGTGGCCAAGTAAGGAAGGAAAGCATAGCAGACTTACATCCTCCAAAGCAAAAGATGGTGGGTGACACACTAGCGGGGTAGCATCATCGACCTAAACTAGTGAGTGTCATTGGGGGGCATTATCTCAACTTCGAGTTTCGAGATAAAAGATATGTGTTGTTTTATATATTTATGTGTAATTTGTGTTTTTATGTGATGAAGGATAGGATCTTTCGGGTTCTTTACACCTATCTAAACACATCATGGATTCAAACAAGAATACTTTCAACATGGAAAAGATTGAATTTGAAATGGAATTTTCATTGATGATAATTATTTTTAAACATGATTTATAATCCTTTTTTAAGTAGAGCCATTGATTCATTCAGTGCTCTCTCTTATGATTAATAAGCTGATAAGATCCTCCTTGGTCAGCCTTCTTTATGGTAAAAGGGCCTTCCCAAGTGGGTTCAAACTTATCTCCCATCTTACGACAGGCAATAATCAGTCAACTTAGAACTAAAATAAGCTCTCTTACTAGAAAAGCTCTAAAATGAACTAACTTATTGTGAGCTTGAATTATTTTAGCTTTCTACAACTTGAGGTTTTGGCATGCTGGCTCTCCTCAAACCTTCTCTTCTAACCATAACTTGGCATTATGCTACTTTGATCTTGTTACACTATCTTAGTGATGGGAGTTGGACTTTAATGGTAGAATGGCTTTGAACCCATACACTAAGGAGAAAGAGGGGTTGGAGTTCTATATGTGGTGCGGTAATCCAACAAGGCTTCAATTAACTGCTCATGCCACTATAGCTTATTATTGTCGATTGTCTTCTTTAGTATATGGATTGTAGCATTGTTGAAAGCTTATACTAAGCTATTTTCCCTGAGGTTCTTGATGGTAGAATATCTCTAATCTATGGTGTCTCTCCAGGCAAAGTTGTTGATCTCCATGCTCTTGAATGTAATAACATTATCAAATATAATTCATCGAGACACTCTGAACCTATATACAATATGGTTCCTAAAAGCACATCTTTGAGTGACCTCTCTAGCGATCACCTTCGCCCATTTGGAAAAGTAATTAGATTAACTAAGATGCGATGACCCTTGGAAGAAGGAGGATCAAGACCCACTATGTTGGTACCCCAACACTCGAATGGCCATGAGGCCAATGTAGGATGTAGAATGTTGGGTGGTTGGTGTAGGACCACATGTATTTGACATTGGTGGCATCACCATATCCATGCAATCTTTGATCATCAAGTAGTATCATAGTCTCTTGATCTTGGCTTTCATCTTGGAGTTCTTGGCTCCACATAATCCAGTGTACCTCGGTCATGATCTTATATGCTTGCTTGTCTAAATAATGTAACCATATATGATCAAAGGCTGATATAAGACACCATCACAGAGCATATGAAAGTGCTCTATCCTTCATCGATGATTAGACTTCTCTTGAGGTAGTTTGCCTTTATTTAGGTAATCCATGAATGGTTGCCTCAATCTAACTCCTCATCCTTCTTATCAATGGAAACCTCCCTTCAAGAGAGTACTTTTGATGAGTTTAATATCAATAAGGATAAGACTTGTCTATTTTGGACCTTTATTGATATGGACTCATCCTCATTTATGCCAACTCCTTGGCAAGCTTGCCTAAAGCATACGCTATAATTTTATCTCATTGAGGAATCTTAAAAATGGCAACCTCTGTGATTTGTGGCAACAAATCCTTGGTGTACTTGTGGTAGTGATAGAGCTTAAGCTTTATAACCTTATAGAACCTAACGATTTTGTTGATAACTAGCTGAGCATCCCCATAGATGGTGATGTTCTGGATGCTTAGAGTAATGGCTAACTCACGACAATCGAGCCTCATATTCACCATCATTGTTATGTGATTGGAGATGATATGAAAATCTCATCACATCATGGTCAGAGTTAAGAGAACTATTCCTATCCACGCCTTTCTTGGAATAGTAGATTATGGTTCTTCTCCTCTTTGAGAGGAAGCGCACCATCAAAGTACATCTTATGGTGAATGCTAGTATCCCTAAGTTCATGATTTATTCATGGATCATCACTAAAATAGAGAGTCGATGAAGTGTGTGCTAGAAATCCTAGTTTGTCCTTTCACCGCGGAGAGTAAGGTAATGTTAAAGTGAGGATCATGGACTATCATGTTAACTATTGTCGACTATGTCATGAGATATCTTGTTGTGGATTGATCCTAAGATTCACTTTTATGAGGAAGCATGTAGTGTTGTAGCTTTTGGGATGCAAAGATTAAAGCTAGGCAATGCTTCTAAATGGGTGGATAAGTCTGTAGGGATTAGATGATGGTAGAGGTATAGTGCATTTTCCTTCCCTTTTTATCATTGTCTTGGGCCAACAAAGCACCAAGGGAGTAATCTATTATAATAGTGTAAAGTATATGTGGCTTGCCCGAGATATAGGCTACTAGAACTTACAGCATTATCAGGTAATGCTTGATGTCTTCAAAGGAATGCTCACACTTATCACCCCACTTGAACTTGGCATCCTTTTTGAGAATGGTGACATCTTTTTATAGGTTGGATATAAAGCATCTTAGATATGCCAACTACCCTTGGAATGATCTGAGTTGAGTTAAACTTTTAGGGAGTGGCATTTGTAATATCTCTTTGATCTTCTCTGAATCAATTTCAATTCCCTGGTGTCAAACAATAAATCTAAGAAATTTTCTTAAAGCTACTCTGAAAGCACACTTCAGCGGGTTCATTTTGAGGTTAAATTATCTTAACTGTTTGAAAACTACTCTCAAGTCAAAGAGATGGTCTTCCTTTTCTCTACTTTTGACCATGAGAGAATTGACATAGCACTTGACTTGATGATGAATGAGTTCATTAAAGATTCGAGTGATAGCCAGTTGGTATGTAGCATCGACATTTTTAAGGCTAAAGGGCATGACCTTATAGATTGATGGGGTTCTAAAAGTAGTTTCTTTCATCTTCAAGATCTTTATTTGGTTATATCTGAGCCATCCATGAAGAAGACTACATGAGATGAGACAATGTCCACATCATCTCAGATTGGTAGTTCATCTTTTGGACATGCCTTATTTAAATTCCAAAATTAACACATATGTGAATTTGGCCATTCTTTTTTTCTTAACTAGATGATCTAGCTAACAAGTAGGGTATTTTTCATCCCAGATGAAGCCAACATCGATCAATTTCTTGACCTCTTATTCTATGTCTAATTGCATGCATCTAGAAGCTTGCTTGATAGGGTTAGTCGTAGGCTCTTTTTCTAGTTTATGGACTTCGTTAGGAATCTAGCATCTCTTCATAACTCCATGCAAAGTAGTCCTTAAACTCAATAGCATAACAGTCATTGGTTTCAATTTCATTCAATAAAGAACTTATGTATGTCGGGCATGATCTTCTTCAGTTCTAAGTTGATTTCCTTGAGCTCATCGATGGTTGACTTGATCTCTTCTTTGAACTCTGGCGGTGCATCTTTGACTTCAAAATCATCTGGATCATCTAAAGTTTCTAAGCATATCTCCTCATATGAGTTAATGTGATTTGAAAAGAACCTCAGTTCAAATGATTGGTGATGACTAAGTATTCATCAACATCATTGACCCACTATACAATCCTAGTCTTGGTCTTGATTGAAGCTTTTGCATTTGTTCTTTCATATTCTTTCAGTAGTCTAACTATGCTTTGACCAAGTATGTGGGATTAACCCTTTCTTTGCTAAATTATGAACCCAAGGCAAACTAATCAAAGGTAATTCTATTAAATCATTATATGAATCATCCTCAAGTTCTACATCAACTTCTTGACTTGAGGATGATGCTCCCGAAAAGAACCTCGAGTCTTCACACTTGATGACTTAGGGCTTCCAAACCCTATGGTTTTGAGAGAAAAGTGGGGTTAGAGCTAAGGTTCCCAAGCGATGCCTAATTATTTCACATATAGACTTGATACACTTATGCTTTGCTTTGGAGCCTAGTCTTCATCTTCTATTTGGCTCAAGTGTCACCTCAAGGGAATCTACTCTTGAGAAGAGGCTGGTGTGCTAACATATAATACTCATCCAATAAACTAGATTCTAAGTCTATATGGATAGTTGTACTCTAGTAGTTGGGATATATCTTCTATTGGATGACCAATAAGAGTTTTCCACCCTTGGGACTACTTACGGCCTCTTCCTGCAGTGGAGGTCGGTAGTCTTACCCATGTGTTCAATGGAGTAAGCAATTGTAGGTGGAATCTAATGTTAGGCTCCACTTCTCCTCAAGTCTATTTTAGCTCCCTTTTATTTTCTTTTCATTTCTATTTTCTTTTCTTTTTTATTTTCTCTTCTTTTCTTTTTTCTTTTTTTCTTTTATTTTTAAACTTTGGCCAAGTTCATGAGAATAGACTTGTTGATTTTGAGGGAGGTAAGGCATCTTCATATATGACCTCATGAACTGTAAATGACAGTCTCCTTTACACTAGATGATCCCACCTCACAAATTTCATACTTGATGTAGAGGATGGAACTATGTTGTTCTCATGTATCCCACCATGGTCTCCCAAGTAAAGCATGAAAATATGTATCAAAGTTTATAATGTGAATGTTGTCTTCAATCTTCCAATCATCTATCTCCAAAGGCAACACTATGGAGCCTAAAGCCTGTTGACCTCACTTCTGGAGTTTGGATTCAATCTTCCCATCTTAGACATGGGAGTCTTCTAGATACTAAGACTTCCCTAGTCATAAGACACTTCTAACAATTAGGTAAACACTTAACTAAACTAAAGACTTAGAAGGGTTAACCAGTTAGGTTATGCCTTAGATTAGGATAATCCACCTACCCTACAAATCCAATCCATGTTCACCTTCTCAAACCAAACCTCAAGTTCAATTCAAACATCAAATTCAAATCCAAATCAAACCCAAATTTCCAAAACCAAATGATTGAAGCCATGATCAAATCCAAACTTGAAACCTTCTAAGCCATATGACCTATCCCATGGACTTAGCCAAATCTTAATCCAAATCAATCCAAAATTAATTGATTTTCTCATAATTTATATCTTCAATCATCTTCCTAAATATAAATTGAATCTACATTCAAATGATCAAAACTAAATAAACTAAATCAAATTAAATCAAAACCCTTCTAAGCCATATGACCTATCCCATGGACTTAGCCAAATCTTAATCCAAATCAAACTCAATTGATTTTCTCAAATCAATCATATTTTCAATCATCTTCACAAATTTAAATGAAATATACATTTAAATCATCAAAAATTAAATCAAACCAAATCAAAATCCAAACTTAAGCCACATGACTCAACTCCATGGACTTAGCCAAATTCCTTCATTCCAAAACCCAAATTCAATTGATTTTCTCATAAATCAATCATTTCAATCATATTCACAAATTTAAATGAAATCTACAATCATCAAGCCAAACAAAAATCAACCCAAATCGAACCCAACTTAAGCCTTTTAACTTGAAATGTTCAAATGAACCAAAACCCATTTGAACCCAAGCCAATTACAATTGAATTTATATATCAATCCTAAATCCATATATAAACTCAAATAAATTAAACTCAACCCAAAATCAAACCAACTAAAGCGAATTGGTTCACTTGACCCAAAGTGTCCAATTAACCTATTTGATCCAAGTTGTAATCCCACCCAAATTGGATTGAACAAATCCCATCAAAATCTCCTATCATGATTATTGATCACCCTAGGTTGATCAATTGTCACAAATTGGGTCAAACCAAGTCAACTTGGTCATTTTACAAGTCAACCCCTTAACCCATATGACCCAAACTAGCCAAATTGCAACCTAAGCCAAATCCTTGAAACCAATGATTCATACCAAATCAAAATCAATATTTGAACATGACTTGACCTTCAATTGAGCGAAACCAAACCCAATTGGCCCTCTTGACCCAAGTTGACCCAAATTGACCTAAAAAAGATTGGGTCAAATCAAAATATAAACCAAATTGATTACAACCAATGGCTCAAGTTCATTCCAAATTGATTGTTGAACTTGACCAAAGCCATGATTGGACCCAATTGAACCCAATTGACCTACTTAGCCCAAATTGACCTAAATGTTCAAGTTGGCCTAAATAAAACCAAATCCAAAGTAATTGAAATCAAAGCCTACAATAATCTTCGATTGGTCAACTATACCCAAACTAACACCAACCTAAGCCAATTTGGCCAATTTGGTCAAATTGGTCAACTTATTTGACCCAAATGAATTCAAATGAGCCAAAATCAAATCTAAGCCAAACTAAACCAAAATAATTGATCCAAAACATCCCAAATGATCATATGAACTTGACCCAACCCTTGGTTTGATCCAATTTGACCAATTAGTCAACTTGACCCAACCTATCCTAATTTGACCTAAATGAGTCAAATTGAGCCAAACTAACCAAATCAACTCCAATTGACTTGAAATTTGAGCTAACCCACTTTTGGCTCATTTAAATCTACCCAAATCAAATCCAATGCCAAATGATCATTCCACATTTAGGTGAAGGGCATCACATGAGACAAATCACCCATGTAAGTGGTCATTTCTATTCCTTGGCCACTTGGTACTCTCCAATGGTCCACTAGGCACCTAGGACACCGACCCAGGGGTGGTTGGGTTGGCCATGACCCATGGGAGGTGAAATCACCTCACCCTCTTGGAGCATTTGAAACCCATAGGACACACATGATTCTTCCCGGACCTCCACACCTTCAACCAACCAAGGCAGCTCACCTCCTCTCCCTGCACTCTCCCAAGATGGTTGGATGGCCATTAAGCCAAACCATCCTTGTCCAATCAAGATGAATAGGGTATACACCCCTTTCCACTCAAACACATACAAAATCATTCCTCGAACCTAACTACCCAAGTTGATCGCTAGAACCATTCCCTAGCTCCCAAACTCATTCTTGATCAAAATGCCATTCCCATCTATCAAAATAGGACCCATTTTTTGACCTAACTTCCCATTTCTCCATCAAACTCAAATTAACTTTGCGCACCTTCCACAGGCCTTCGAGCAATTAATCATCTCCCAAGCTTCCCAAGCACTAGGTGGGACTTGATCAAAGTTGAGCTCAAATCATCGATTCATGGCCTTTTAGTGAATGTCAGGAATTGATCCAATTGATGCTCAAGGCTTCGTCTCCACTATATGAAGCTTTAATCATTTGAGCTAAGATCTTGAGGTTACGGTGAGGTTTGAAAACTTTTACATCTCGTATAATCTTGACTATTAGATCTCCTCCAATCAATGTCATGAAGGTGTGAGATCCTTTTGGAGTTGATCGAGCTTAGTCGGATCAAGTGAGAATGGAGGATGTACTCCATTCTCCCTCACTTGCATGACGTTAGATCATGCATCATCGATTTTGTGTGATCAGAATGGATGGTCATGATTAGATCCACTAGATTGATTTGATTTAATCTTATTAATCTGTGGGATTAATCATCATCGATCTTAGATCAAGCATGGACAAGAAAGCATCGCCACCATAGGTCTTTGAGTCGGATAAGTTTTAAGTAGCCAATCCCTTGTCATGTGGCGTGTAGCATGTGCCACATGGCAAGGATTAGGAAACTTAATTAATCATTTTTAATGGCTGAAACTTCTAAAATCATAAAAATCATAGAAATAAAAAAGCAAATAAATACTCATTTTAAAGATATTTGAGAATTAATTAAAAATGATCTTAACTAATTTTGAAAAGTAATTAAAGTTTATTTAAAAAATTTATTAATTTACTTACTAATTACTTGAGCAATTAATCCAAATTTTATGGGTTAATTTAATGGGATGACCTCACCTCCCATGATTTTCTTGGGATTTATTGCTCACTTAATTAGAAAATTGACTAATTAAACCTTAACTACTCTTTTAAGTTAATTAATGATTAGTTAATCTCATGAATAATAATAAATTGGTTAATTAAGTTTATTAATCATTATTTAACAGTAAGTGAACTAAGGAATAGGGTTGGGACCCCTTTCCTAAGTTCATTTCACCCTTTTTAAAATGAAATTAATTAGATTTAATTAATTAAATCACTTAATCAAATTGAAATCATAATCACATTAGACCTTAATTAATTAAATCATGGGGTAAATCTTTAGGTGTTTAATAACCTAAAGGAATTTAATGAAATTATGGTTAGTCCACATGTGTGGGAAAACCCTAAGAGTAATTAATTAAGTCCCTTAATCTAATTAACTATTAATCATGAGCCAATTGCATTAGGCCCCTTTTATTTCCTAGGATCATTGCAAGTTTATTTTCCATGCATATCATGTTGGCTCATAATTATTTAGTTAATTACTTTAAGGTGACATAGGTAAGGGTAATTAATTCATCTAATTAAGGGTTCAACTTAATTAACCCATAAAATCAACTTAATTACATTTCCTTAAATTAAATCAAATCACTAATGTGGGAATGGGTTTAAAATAACAAGTGATGATTTCTCTTCTCCTCTTTAAATCAAATCAAATCCAAAACTTAATTAATAAAGAAGCTTTGGTTTACTTTAAATAATCTTATTTGATTTGATTGTCCTTAAGAACTAGTTTGGTTGAATGAATCACATGCTTATATTTGATTGACCTCTTTCCAATCATGTTAAATTTGGTATGTCATTTGAATTCATGCATCCATCTTTTCAAAATCAAGTAAAATAAAATGGATTTCTTTATGTAAGCTTGCATGTGTTGATTTAATTTAATATATGCGGGCTATTATTACTATTAAATCAAATGTATTTTTTAAAAGCTTATAAATGAATAATAATATGTGTTATGATAGTTATAAATACATAAGAAATGCATGTGCTTATTGCTTATGTGTATGAATGTTGAGTTCACTTTCCTCTATTCATGTGTTGATTTATATAAGATTGAATGGTAATGGGTATATAGTCTAGACATCTTGGAATAAGAGGCTTTAGCTAGCCCCAAGGAGGTCATTTGATTACCTCACTTGCCTGGTTTAACAATGGCACGTACTCATTTGATTTCATTCTTATGTATTTCAACATTAGAATTTGGATAGAGTTTTAATTAATATATGCAAATGATTCAATCAAAAAAAAAAATCTTTGCATGGTTTTCTTTCTCTCATTTATGTATACAAGAAAAGCAAGTATATAGTTTGGACATCTTGGGAATATGAGGCTTTAGTTAGCCCCAAGGAGGTCATTTGATTACCTCACTTCCCTTTAACAATGACGCCTATATCTTTGTACATGTATATGTATATGTGATTAGTGAATGAAAATCCCATTTTACATTAAAATTGCATGCATTCATAATTGACTAAGTGGTTGAATTAATTAGCCATATGATTTGGAGCTTACTTTCTATGTTCATGTATACAATTTACATATGTTTGAATGTAAATGGGTATATAGTCTAGACATCCGAGAATATGAGCTTTAGCTAGCTCCAAGGAGGTCATTTGATTAGTTCACTTCCCTAGTTTAACAATGGCACATGCCTATTTTTCATTCTTATGTAATTTTGTATAAGAATTTGGATAAAGTTTTAAATTAATATGTTTAAATAATTCAATCAAATAAAATATAAATTCTAAACATACACATACATTCATCATTTAAATGTGCTAAAATATGTTGCATGTAAAGACACACTTAGGATTAAATCATAAGCATGTTACATGTGATGGAAAGGATGATTTAATATATGTCATGTGGTAGTAATTCAATTAAATTAATCTTAAGATGCCTTTCATTTTGAATAGGATTATTTAAAGTGAACCTAAACTTAGGATTAATTAAATCATTTAATAAGCCATTCACTAAAGAGAACTAAATCAAATTAATATACTTTAGAAAGTGACTTAAGGTAGGGATGAAAGGGAAATCCTCTTTTCCTCTCTTTATATACCACTTAGTTGTTAAGTGTAATCAAATGAAAATAAAACACAAATTAAAATTCTCAAATCAATTAAACTACTTCAAAATCAACCTTTCATGTTAAATTGAATCCTTCTACACTTAGAAAATACAACACTAATGCTAGACTTACCACACAAGCCTTAATACACACATTAGAATTAAGTCACCACTTCTAGCTCTAAGTTAGGATATGTATGTTGTGATGTATGTTTTCTTTCATAATGTATCATTTTAGATTGGATGCTAGGATGTATGCTTCATAGACTAGATGATAGGCCAATATTAGCCTAATCATGTTCTTTGCAGGTGATTATGCTAAAGGAATGCTTAAAAATAAATGTGAATAATCTTTTTATAGGTTGCTTAAATCCTTAAGCATAATCCAAGTTAGGATGGTGGGCTTAGTTACCCATTTGTAGGGTGCTAAGTCTAAATTATAAATACAACAGCTTGGGATTATTTGTATATTTAGCTAACCTATTTTGCGGTGTAGTTAGATTTACTTTTCCCATAAAGTATAATTTTACAATAGGAATTAGGATTAGTGCTATGGGGATTAGGATGAGCGGTGGCTAGAAGGCTTTGTCTGGGTGCCTTGTGATGCCTTTGAAGCAAGCACCATCAAATAAGAAGGAACAAATCAAAAATGGAGATATGAAGAAGAAGAAGTAAAGCAGCTATCTTTTCTCTGGGTTGTATGATAATTTCGACAGCACAAACCTTTTATTCTTTTATGATAGTTTATATAATTGTTTGATGTTATGTTTACATTATGCATTAGGATGGCATGCTTTTCATAGTTTCTTAAATGATTGATGCTTTAATGTGGCTTGGATACGATTAGGCTCTTAGGATAAAATAACTTTTATAACTAATCACTCATAACTAAATTTTAAACAACTCATAACCTCATCATAAAGCCTAAGACATAAATAAGATAATTAAAAGATTTAACAACCCCTTAGTGGATGTATGTTTCAAATCATGCATGCATATTCTTTCTCTCTTGAACATGAAGGATCTCCATCCTTGCGATAAAGGAATGCTTGAGGGCATCCCTTGTGGTGGAGAACACCTTCTTCTAATTGATTTGACCCATAATATTTCATCATGCATTTAAGCATAAGAAATCCTAAAACCTGTCAAAATGATGTGTCTAAAATGAAATAAAATTTGAAAATATTTTGCATCTATAGATTAAGTCATATGCTCATACCACTCATGCTTTTCTCTTAGGGAGTGTGTTTAGGACTTTAGTCTCTTTCTAATTAAATAAATATCTTAGCTATCTTGTAATTCATAAGGCGAACTACATGGTTTTAAAATCATAGGAGGAGTTAGCGTGGCCACTTTGGTGTTATAAGTCTAAGTCACAATTTATTCTCTCTTGTGGAGGTAAACCCTTATGTCCACTTGTCGCTTAGATTTAAGTCATGCTAAAGCTCCCTAAAATTAGGATCTGAGGTAGCTATTTTTTTTTGGGCTACGAGCATAAATCCTCACCTCTTAATCATTCCCACAACCTTGTGTTGGTTGATTATAAGCCCTTGTAATTTAATTAAATTTCAACTCAAAATATATAAATCTCCTCAACTTCAAAATTATAAATATGATAGATTGGAATGCTCACTAGGCTTCTTAGTATTATGAGTATTTTCTACTTATTTCATTTGGATTCCAAAAATAAGTCTTCTCATTGAACTTTCCCAAATGACTTTCCAAATACAACCAATCTTTTGATAATCTAACCTTGAAATCTTTGGAGATGATAATTGTCTACTTTAATTGAGTATTCTTAAAAATTTCATTTCTAAGATGTATTAACTATGGAGGCTTGCCTAAATATGGAAATTAAGAACGGTGTAATATAAACCCTGCTTTATTTATCCAAGTAAAGTAGGGGAAAAATCTCTCATACATTCAAAGACCCATCATGCCTTAGGAGCCCTTATTACGTGATTAGGTTTATTGTAGGGTGATGCTTCTATCTTTCGAGATAGTACATCATTCCTCAATATTATTATACTCGATCCCTCAAAAGTACCCCCCCCCCCATACATCCAAAATAAACACCACAAGGCCTCTCGCCTTCTTCATTGAATCCTCTCAACATCATCCTTTCTTTTGGAGTTTGAGATGTGATCCTCAAGAGGGTTCTTAGACTCATAATGTTGATTGATACACGGTCAACAAAACTCTGGATAGCACGATTCCAACATCCACTATAATGTAAAGAGGGTTGTGCTTGTCGTCCCTAAAGTAAGTCATGTTGAATGTAACTCTTAAGATGTCTTTAATGGAATGCCTCTTCTTTATTAGTGGTCAGGAGCTAAGCATATCTCTAGATCAAAGGCTTGATTATATAGATTCTCATCTCTTTGATGATAAGATAGCATGTATATGCATAACTTAGCTAAAACTTTCTAAGGTGAGCTAGGACATTGTAATCAACTATGGCTTGGTCCTCACAAGCATATCCATGGGTGGAGCATCTATGAGGGTTATCACTCACTGGAACTAATGACTTGCTTACCCTCCTAGGTGCTACCCAGGAGGTAGAACTTTGCCCTATGGGTTGACTTCAATGACTTCTTGGAATGATGAGCTTGTGGAAAGTTTTACTTTCTCATTGGGCATACCTACAACTTCTCCTATGGGATCCTTAGAGTTAGTTGACTCCAAGTCAATCTTAAGAGGTGAACCTGATTGATTCAGAGAAGAATAGTCTGATGCTGAATTAGAAAAAAAAGGATCAAAACTACTAGAGCTATTATTTTTATTTAGACTTGGAGAGCTTTCAATAGGAACAAAATCAACAACATCATAAGTTGACAATATATAAGTAGAATTAGGTTTTTTTTATTTATTTCTTTTTGGGTAGAGGTACATGACAGAAATTAAGTAAAGTAAGCAAAGAAAGGGATTTAGTGCCGTTATCCATAGATACAATGCTCTAGAGTATGGTGAAACTTCTTCGCTAGGCTATAACCCTCCCCGAGTTGCCTTTTGCAACTATTAAACCTTCCTTGGTGTTGGAGGTTTGAGCTACTTCAGGCACATACAAGGAAAACTTCTTGATCTAAAAAATGATCTTCTTATAGGTTCGGGATAAGGAGATATCCTAACCTTCTTTGGTCTTAAGAGGATCGCAAGTATCCCTAAGGATTACTCTAACATAACTGGATGGTTGTTCTAATAAGTATTCCTTAGGGATAACTATGGCTCTCAACATATAGGCTGCTCTAGTCTTAAAGTGATACAATCCTCAAGACATGGCAATGGTATGGGAAAGAGCTAGGATTAACACTCTTTCCCACTTCCTCCACCCTCTTATGCTTTGGTGAAAGTCAAGTTTCTTTAAGAGATTCTTAAAGATTTTCCTAACTACATCCCTCTTGAATATGGCTTATTCAATATATCGTGTAGGTGGAAAGTAGCTACGTGATGGATATGAATAATAATCTTTGTTGGGTGCTGTGGTGGTGAAATGGTATTTGTGTTAGTTGCGGTGGACAGTATGATGGCTGAGGTAGTGGAAGAGGAGGTGGCAAAGGAGGCTGCTGAGCTCATAGTCTCTCATAGTGAACTCTAGTTGGTTGGTTCTCTTTATCCTCATCCACGACTTCTTTTTACATCTTCTCGCTTTGGCGATGATTGGTAGAAAGACACTGTTTGCTTCTTCTTGTAGCCTAACCACCTTGTTGATTAATTTCTTGAATGTTTTATTGGTAAAGCCCTTAAGCATGAAGGCAACTATGCCATGGATATTCTTGAGAAGAATATCAATGGCATGCTTGTAAAAGTTTGGTTAGCATTTCCATCAGTTGTGAGAATGTAATCAACAAGGACTCATTGAATTTGTTTTCTATATAATAAGGTCACCTACAATCACCCTCTGTTGAGCTCCAGCAAATCTCTTGATGAAAAGGTGCTCCACAAAAAGTCTTCATCAACTATGGGCATTAACACTAATCAAATGCAACACTGCAACTATTGGAGGTGGAAGAATGTGTTATTGTAATATTGCAACAATACTCTAAAGTGTGCAATGTGTTATCGTGGGTTCCGCCATCAAAGATCTTGAAGAATGGTGGCACAAAATAAATAAAATAAAACTAAATAAAAACCTAAACCTAAAAATAAACTTAAAAATAAAACCTCAAAATAAATAAAAGATAAAACATAAACCCTAAACTAAATAAATAACCTTGACCTAAAATAAACAAAATAAAATAAACATAAACTAAACAAAAATAAACTAAACTAAAAAATAAAACATAAACCTAAATAAATAAATAAACTAAACTACTAAACAAAACAAAATAAATTATAAAATAAAAACCTAAACAAACCTAAAAATAAACTAAAATATATATAAAACAAAAATAAATAAACTAAACTAAATAAAATAAAAATAAATCTAAATAAAATAAAAAACTAAAATAAACTAAATAAATAAATAAACTAAATAAACCCAAATGACCATACTGATTTTTTTTAAAACCCTAAATCCACCCTAAACTAAATCTAAATCTTCCACTAACCTAACAATAGCCTACCTTAAACCTCCTATCTATTGTGAGCCTGTGCCCAAACCTGGGCCACTAAACCCTGAGCTGACTGATAACCACCACACCCTGGCTGACCAGGCCCTACCACAAACCACTAAGCCACACTATCTACCCTACCCCAGGCCCTCACTAAACCCTAAACCCTGACCCAGGCCACTGAGCCCTGGGCCACTGAGCCTATGCTACCACTAAAAATAAACTTAAACTAAACCTAAAAAATAAAATATAAAACCTATAATAAATAATAAAATAAATAAAACCTGACCTAAACCTTTAAAATAAAATAATAATAAAATAAATATAAAATAAATAAAACTTAAACTAAACTAAAAAATAAAATAAATAAATAAAAACCTAAATAAAAATAAAAACTAAAAAATAAATAAAATAAAATAAAATAATATAAATAAAATAAAAGTAAATAAAACCTAAGCCTAAAAATAAACCTTAAAATAAAACATTAAAAATAAATAAAATATCACTTAAACCCTAAACTAAAAAAAAACCTATAAAATAAAATAAAACAAAATAAAATAAACCTAAACATAAACTAAAATAAACCTAATCCTAAATCCTAAAATAAAGTCTAAACCTAAACTTAAACTAAAATAAAATAAAATAAACTAAAATAAACCTAAACCTAAACAAAAAATAAACCTAAAACTAAAAAGAAATAAAATAAAACCTAAACTAAACATAAAAATAAAAAGTAAAAATAGCATTAAAAAATAAAATAAAAAATAAACTCAACCAAAAATAAATAAACCTAAAAAAAATGACTAAAATAAAATCTAAAACTAAAATAAAAAAAACCTAAAATAAATAAAATTAATAAATAGAAATAAAAAATAAACTAAAATAAAATAAAATAAAATAAACTAAAATAAATAAAAAATAAACTAAATAAACCTAAGCCTATAGGTTTACTTAATTTTAAAAAAGAAAACATAAACCCTAAACTAAACCTAAAAAAATAAAAAACACAAAACTAACCAAAAACCTAAAAGCATAAACCACAAAACCCTGAACAAACCTAAACCTAAAATAAAACCCTAACCCTATACCTAAACCCTAAATCCCAAACCTAATAAAAGTAACTAAATAAATTAAAAATAAACCTATAAAACTAATAAACCTAAACCTAAACCATAAGAATTGACAAAACCTTGATGGCAAGAACATCACTGTCAACTAGGCTCAGTCTAGATCTGGTGGTGGAGGCAAAGAGAGCAATAGCATTAATTGGTGGTGGGATCTAGAGGTTCTCTGGATATGGAGGTGGCTAAAGTGGTGGTATTGGGCGGGAGAGTGATGGAGGTTATACTGGTGGTGGAAGTGATAGTGGATATGATGTTGGATCCTACTAAGAGGGGTGGTTAGATGGAACTAGAGAAACTAAAGAATGACCATCGATCTACGCTTATGGAACTATGACTTTATAGTAAAAGAAAGTTAAGTTATCTAAGGTTTTATTTATAATCGTCTAAATCTATGGCTATGTTTTAGAAAATTTGTGTTTTACTTGGTTGAAGAAATCGAAAAGAAGAAATATTGAATCTGAATTTATTATCTATTAAAAATAATGAAAAACCCTAAATCCTAAACTAAAACTTGAACCCTAAAACAAAAACCTAAAGCAGCTCTAAACCATAAAACCCATAAACCTAAACCCTACTAAACTCTCTAACCCTAACCTAAACCCTAAACCCTTCACCCTAATCACCTCCCCCCCTAAACTCCACTAACTAAAATCTCTACCACTATAAAATGAGAACTGACCTAATAATACCCTCCTGACCCTCCCAAACCTGGGCCTTGACCCTGGGCTGGGCTAACTGAAACCATAAATGGGCCACTGAAACCTAAACTGGGCCCAAAACTAATGATAAACCTAAAAATATAACCTACTAAATAAGATGAAAACAAAATAAGATAAAATACTAAAAAAACCTAAACTCTAAAAATATAAAAAATATTTAAACTAAATAAAATAAACTGATTAAAACCTATAAAATAAAACTACTTAAAATAAATTAAAATCTTAAAAATAAAATAAATACATAAATCTAAAGATCTAAAAATAAATAAAATAACCCAAACCCTAATTTAAAATCCTAAACCCTGATTTAAAGATCCTAAATACCATACACATACTGAGCCCCTAGGCCTGGGCCTATTAACCCCAAATTGGGCTCTAAACCCTAAACTAAACTATGGTAACCACTAAACTTATGATGAGCCCTAAAACCCTGACCATCCCAAATAATTGCCATGGGCTCCTCCCTAAATCACTGTGCCCTGGGCCCCACCCTACCCTAAACTATAACCACAACTACCTGGGCCCTAAACTTATAAACTAAAACCTAAACTCCTAACCTAATAACACTAACCTGAAACCTAAAACCCTAAAACTATGCCTAATCCCTAAACCTGACTAAACTAAAAAAAAAAAAAACTAAACCATTAAAATCCTTCCTCTGATGGCTACTAATTTATGTTCTAAATTCAGCTGTGGTTTAAATTTGGCCACCCTGTGCTTATAGGCTTGTTTGCTTCCTGGGTTGCTTATAGATTCACCTGGATTGTTCAATAAAGGCACACTCTAGGCTGTAACCAACCCTAGATGCTGACCCACCAACTAAAGGTATTTTGGATCCGACAACCGTTAATGCGCCTATCAAGTCTTTTAAGGGCGCTCTTAGGTAAGATCCCTTGCTCTAATGCCTCGGTTAACTTAATTTCAACTTCTAGTGGATTGCGATTATGGTGCTCGATGATGTAAATTAGCTAAGCTTTTGAGTTCTCTTTGGTTGGTAAATTCTCTTGATGCCCTACTCTGATAATATGATCTTTCTTCCATAGCTTAAAGCTTTGAGAGTCTTCACTATTTTGATCCCAACATCCTCATTCAGTTATCAAATGATTTAGATTATTCGATTCTTAACTCAGCTCCTATTTTGTGTATAAGTCAAATAGCTAAATGGTCACCTTTTGATGTCAAGAGAATCCCTATTGTTCCTTTATGGCTTTCTTTTTTAACATGAGAATTCACTATGTTACTCACCAGCTCTTGAGGTTGGTGCTTTATTAGTAGACCTTCAAATTGTTCAACCCTTTGCCGCTAGATCTACCATATGAGCGTTCTTGGTTGAGATTGACATTAAAAAAAAATACCCCAAAGTTTATTGGTTAAAAATTTGGATATATTCAAAAGTAGAATTTATTTCCCTTTCTTTTGCACTCACTATAAGATCCATGGTCATGATCATTCTGAATTCTTGTCTACACCCTAACCTAAAAAGAATATATCACAGATACTATACCTCTCTTGGGAGGGAAAACCAATAAGTTAGCTTATCACTAAACTACTCATAATGGAATTCATCCTAAATACCCCTTTATTGTCTAATGAAAAACATTAGCTTGGTATAAAACTACTGAAAATAATGATAACTTAACCTAGCACTACTCTACTTATAATAATTTGGCTTCTCATGACAATCCTTTTGCTTCATTTGAATCTAATGACAATTTGAATAAATTTTATATTGGATCAAAATAATGTTGATCCTTTAGTGTAAACCAAAATAAATATGCATCATAAATAAATAATATTTGTACTATTAATGGTAAGAACCTCTTTCTACCTCTGGTGATACTGCAATTCAAACTCATTCTAACTCTATCTAAAAAAATCACCACTACTAAAGTAATGGTAAACTTGCTCTATTAATACCAAAACTAATACCTTTTATGAAGATACTTTGGATATAGACCCATCCAAAGTTATTAAAAAAAATCTTATAAAGCCAAAATGACTAATAATAAACTAGAACCACTGTTCTTCTCTAACTCTCACAAATAATTGACCTCCTCTCTTCCTTTTCCATTTCACCTTTTCCTTTATGGAAATTATGATTAATTTTCTTATTTGGAATATCAGTTAGGACTCTCCCTATCATAACCATGTTAGAGCCTGTGCACTCATAACATCAAATTTCTTGTTATTATTGAGCCTTTCATTAACTCTTCCAAGATTGCCCATGTTGCTATGCTTGGATTTCAAAATTTCTTCTTCAATCTTAATAATAAAATTTGTTGTGGAATAATTCCATCACCATTTTCATCATTGATCTTGATCAATTGGTTAATATCAAAATCTCATTAGGTGAGTTTTAGGTCTTTTAGTTCTTTTATCTATGCTTCTTGTAATAGGTAGGTATCCTTTGGAATCATTTAAGAACCTTAGCCTCCTCATTAACCTTACACGGTTGGTTGGGGGTGATTTCAACAATATCATTGCTTCTTAAAGGAGGGAGGATGTTCTCTAACCTCCATTCCATGGAAGACTTCTCTAATATGATCTAGATTGCAATCGATTGACATTGGTTATTATGGGTGATTACACATGGCATAACTTAGACTTTGGCGACCTCTTGGAGACCTTCTTTAATTCTCTTTGGATCATTCAATGGCCTCTCTTACTTACAGTGCATTTGGTAGAACTTTGTGATCATGCTTCTCTTTGATCTCTATCAAAACTCCCCTAACCCTTCTACTCCCTCACCTTTAGATTCCAAAATATGTGGACCCAACATGGCGATTTCACAATGTTGTCTTCTAATTGGATGGCTCTCTTAGATAATTTGTTAAAGGCATGATTGACTTTAGCTTAAGCTCAAGAGGCTTAAACAAAACCTCAATTGGTGGAACAAGCATATTTTAAAATCTTTTACTAATCTTAAAGCCATGGAACAAGTGGTTTATTCTCTTGAAGAAATATCTTAACTAATCCATAAAGCTTGATGAGTTGAGCATTGCCAAAGATAAAAGATTAATTACCAAAATATAGGAAACTTATTGGCATCAAAAAGGCTAGCAAACATATTGCTAATAGAAACACTAGGTATTTCCATGCTTTGCAATAACAAAAGCTTTAAACTCAATTAAGAAAATTAAGAACTCTAATGGTGATGCATAACAATGAAATTAAGGAATCTGTCATACATCACTTTCAAAATTTATTAAATTCTAATCCTTCATTAGTTATGCCCTAACACCATCTAATCTCTTCTATGATTAGCAATGAGGATAACCATTTGCTCACTATATGTCCCTAAGTGGAGATTAGTAGTACTCTCAATAAAGCAAACTTTCACGATGGTTTTGCATCTCAATTGTTGGCCTATTAAATCGATCTTGTTGATGATGTTATTGATTTCCTTGATGGCGACTCTAAATATTTTTAAACTTCTATTATCCTTATTCTCAAAACTAATAATCCAAATCTTGGGAGACTTTGGACCTATTAGTCTTTGCACCTTTTTCCAAAACTCATTGCTAAATTAATAATAGGATTAGCTACCTAAAATCATCTCCCCAACCAAAGCTTAAAAATAGAGCCATATCGATAATATTTTCGCTCAGTGGTTCATGACATTGATGTTTCTTCAGTGGTAATATTCTCTTCAAGCTAATCTAAAGCCTTTGACAACCTCTCGTGCAATTTCCTCTTTCAAATTTACATTTGTTTGGTTTCTCGATAATTTTATCCCATAAAAGTTGTATCACTAATATCGGTTTTCTGTTATCATAAATGGTGAGTCCCTTGGTTTCTTTACTTCGAGCCATGGTTTGCGTCAAGGTGACCCTCTTTCTCCTACCCTTTTTATCAATGCCGTTGAATATCTTTTGAGGAGCCTCAATGATCTTTTCATTAAAAAACCTAACATGGTTTTTAAAACTCATGGTGGTTTCCTTGTTTCTCATCTTAGCTTTGCTGATGATTTTATAATCTTCTGCAATGCCTCTTTCAACATGTTAAAACGATTAAGAATCCCTTAAATGATTTTGGCAAAGTTAGTGGTCTCTTCCTTAATGAAAGAAAATGTTGTTTTATTCCCTCACCTAAGATTCCTACTAATAGACTAAATAAAATCTCTAGAATTACTAATTTTAAGCAAAATCAACTTCACATTAATTATCTTGGGGCTAAAACTTTTTTAAAGGCCAAAAAAAGATCTCATCTGATGACCTTATTAAATAAAACTAGAATTAAAAAAAAAAAACTTTAAAATAAAATAAAATTAAACTAAATGAAACCTAAACCTAAAAATACAAACCTAAAAAAATAAAACCTAAAATATAAACTTTAAAAAAAAATAAACCTAAAATAAATTAAATAAAATAAACCTAAACTAAAATTAACTAAACTAAAATAAATAAAACCTAAACATAAACTAAATAAAATAAAATAAAATAACTTAAAAAAAGCCTAAACCTAAACTAACAAATACCTAAAATAAACCTAAATAAAAAAAACCTAAAACCTAAAAAAAATAAAATTAAGACCCAAACCTAAACCTAATTAAAAAAATAAAACCTAAAACTAAAAATAAAATAAAAATTAAACTAATCTAAAAATAAACATAATCCTACACTTAATCTAAAAATAAAATAAAATAAAAAACTAAACTTAAATAATATAAACTAAAATAAACTAAATAAAATAAAAAAAAATAAAGCTAAATAAAATAAAATTAAAATAAACTAATAAAAATAAATTAAAATAAATAAATAAACCTAAAACCGGTTTGCTAATTTTAAAACCCTCGTTAAACCCTACCCTATCCTAAACCACTCATTTAACCACTGAGCCACTACACCCTAAACAACTGACCTTAGCCCAACTCAACCAAAACTAGGCCTGATCTACTAAACCCTAGGACTAAATGGTCACCCCTTTTGATGTCAAAGAGAATCCCTATTGTTCCTTTTATGGCTTGCTTTTCCCAACATGAGAATTCACTATGTTACTCACCAAGTTCTATTTGCAATTGGTGCTCTATTTGGTAGACCTCTTCAAATTGATCAAGCCACCGCTAGATCTTGGCCATCTGTTGCACGCATCTTGGTTGAGATTGACATTACCAAAAAATACCCCAAAGAAGTTTGGATTGGTTCAAAAAAATTTGGATATAACCAGAAAGTAGAATTTGAAAATTTCCCTATCTTTTGCTCTCACTGTAAGATCCATGGTCATGATCACTCTTTGTGTTACACCCTAACCTTAAAAAAGAATATATCACGGATACTAATACCTCTCTTGGAACTAGGAAAACCAAGTTAGCTTATGTGCCTAAAGCTACTCATAATGGAATTCATCCTCCTACACCTACCCCTTTATTACCTACTAATTTGTCTAATGAAAAACATTATGAGCTTGGTATAAATACTACTATTGAGGTGTGTGCAGAAACTAATGATAACTTACCTAGCACTACTCCTACTTGTAATAATTTGGCTTCTCATGAACCTTTTGCTTCATTTGAATCTTAATGACAATTTGAATGGAATCTTATATTGGATCAAAATAATGTTGATCCTTTGGTGTCAAAATCTAAATATGCATCATGGCAATGAAAATGATATTTGTACTATTAATGGTGCAAGAACCTCCCTTCTATTTCTCTATGAGTGATACTGCAATCCAAATTTCTCATTCTCTAAGAAGGAGAAATCACCACTACTAAATCATTGACTGATACTATTCGATACCAAAACCAATCCCTTTGATGGAGATACTTTGATTGATAGACCCTTCCAAACTATTAAAAAAAAAAATCTTATAAAGCCAAAATGACTAATAATAACTTCACTAGAACCACACGTTCTTCTCTAACCTCACAAATAATTATGTCCTCTCTTCCTTTTTCCATTTCCTTTTTTTTTTATCTTTTCTTTTCAATTTTTTTTATTATGATTAATTTTCTTATTTGGAATATCCGGGGTTATGGGACTCTCCACTGCAACCGCAGTTAGGAGCCTCTATCACACTCATAACATCAAACTTGTTATTATTGAGCCTTTCATTAACTCTTCCAAGATTGCCCATGTTGCTAGATCGCCGATTTCAAAATTTCTTTCAATCTTAATAATAAAATTTGGTGTTTTGGAATAATTCCATCACCATTTCCATCATTGATGATCTTGATCAATTGGTTAATGTCAAAATCTCATTAGGTGAGTTTTGGGTTCCTTTTATCTATGCTTCTTGTAATGAGATAGGAACATCCTTTGGAATCATTTAAGAACCTTCACCTCTATTAACCTTCCCGGTTGGTTGGGGTGATTTCAACACTATCATTGCTTCTTCAAAAGGAGGGAGGATGTTCTCCTAACCTCCATTCCATGGAAGACTTCTCTAATATGATCCTAGATTGCAACTGATTGACATTGGTTTTTCGTGATTACATGTGGCATAACTCTAAACTTTGGCAGATCTTGATGACCCTCTTTAATTCTCTTTGGATCAATCAATGGCCTCTTACTATTGAGCATTTGAGTAAACTTTGTCTAATCATCCTCTTTTGATCTCTATCAAAACTCCCCTTAACCCTTCTACTCCCTCACCTTTTAGATTCCTAAATATGTGGACCCAATATAGTGATTTCACTAATGTTGTTTTCACTAATTGGATGGCTATTCACCCGGATAATTAAAGGCATGATTCGGCTTTGGCTTAAGCTCAAGAGGCAAAACCTCAATTGGTGGAACAAGCATATTTTTAAAAATCTTTTTACAAATCTTAAAGCTATGGAACAAGTGGTTTGTTCTCTTGAAGAGGCCGTCTTAACTGACTCCAGTAAGCTTGATGAGTTGAGCATTGCCGAAGATAGTTTGATTAATTACCAAAATATGGAGGAAACCTCAAAAAAAAAGCTAGCAACATATTATTGATGGCAGAAACACTAGGTATTTCCATGCTATTTGCAAATGGAAAGCTTTAAACTCGATTAAGAAAATTAAGAACTCTAATGATGGGATAATTGATAACAATGAAATTAAGGAATCACATCACTTTCAAAATTTATTAAATTCTAATCCTTGTTAGATACGCTCCAACACCATCTAATCTCTTCTATGATTAGCAATGAGGATAACCATTTGCTCACTATGCCTCTCGAAGGAGAGATAGTACTCAATAGCATGAACACTTATTTGTTGTCGCCCCGATGGTTTTATGACTCATTTCTTTCGATTGTTGGCCTTTTATTAAATCGATCTGTTATTGATTTCTTTGATGGCGCTCTATTCCCAAATATTTTTCAAGTACTTCTATTATCTTATTCCCAAAACCAACAATTAAATCTTGGGAATTTTAGACCTATTAGTCTTTGCACCTTTTCCAAAACTCATTGCTAAATTAATAATAGATTAGCCCTGCTACCTAAAAATCATCTCCCTAACCAAACGCTTTTAAAAATAGAGCCATATCTCGATAATATTCTTCTGCTCAAGAGCCGGTTCATGACATTGATGTTTCTTGAGGAGGTAATATTCTCTTCAAACTGGACATCTCTAAAGCCTTTGACAACCTCTCATGGATTTCCTCTTTCAAATCTTACATTTGTTTGGTTTCTCTGATAATTTTATCCGCTTATAAAAGTTGTATAGTTGTATCATTAATGTCCGTTTTGTTATCATAAATGGTGAGTCCCTTTCTCTTTACTCGAGCCATGGTTTGCACAAGGTGACCCTCTTTATCTCCTTCCCTTTTTATCATTGCTGTTGAATATCTTTTGAGGAGCCTCAATGATCTTTTCATTAAAAAACCTAACATGGTTTTTAAAACTCATGGTGGTTTCCTGTTTCTCATCTTAGCTTTGTTGATGATTTTATAATCTTCTGCAATGCCTCTCTTCAACATGTTAAAACTATTAAGAATCTCTTAAATGATTTTGGCAAAGTTAGTGGTCTCTTCCTTAATGAAAGAAAATGCTATTTTATTCCCTCAGTTAAGATTCCTACCAATAGACTAAATCAAATCTCTAGAATTACTAATTTTAAGCAAAATCAACTTCCCATTAATTATCTCGGGGCTCCGCTTTTAAAGGCCAAAAAAGATCTCATCTTTTTGATGACCTTATTCAGAAAATTTCTAATAAAATTTCGGTTTGGGAATTTCATTTACTCTCTTTTGGTGGTAGGCTTACCTTGATTAAGAGCACTCTTAATTCTATGCCTTTATATCTCATCCAAACCATTGTGCCGACCATTTCTATCATCAATGTAATTGAGCGCCTCTCTAAACAAATTTTTGGGCTCCAATACCTCTTCTAAAAAAATGCACTGGACCTCTTGGTTTAAAAGTTGTGGCACTTTTGAAGGTGGTCTTGGTTGTAAATCCATAAAAGAAGCTATCAATGCCTTTTCCTATAAACTCGGTGGAATTTTAGGAGTAATCATAGTCTAATTTCATGACTTAAATTTGGTAAGCACCCCTTCATTTGTCCCTTTAAACCAGTGATTCTCCCTGTGGAAAAGACTTTGTTCTGTCAAATGTCATGCAGAATCCTTAATTTTTTGGGGCATTAACCCTGGTGCTTCTTTCTTTTGGCAAGATAACTGGAGTGGATGTGGATCCATTGATGACTTACTCTCCACCCATTCCACGCCGCTATTAGAGTAAACTCTTTTGCATAATAAGTGGAACAATAGTAAGCTTGCTGATTTTATCCCTTTTACTTTCTTGAATATGGTTACTACTATTCCTCAACCTCACAATCAAGACCATTCTCTTTAAGCTCTCACATAATGGTGATTTTAACCTCAAAATGTGTGTACATTAAAGATACTCATGATTCCTCCAATGTGTTCTCCAAACTTTGGAATAACAATATCCCTACTTCTTATTCTTCTTACTTGGATTCGAAAAAATTTTATCCCGATTCCTTGTTGTGGGGTAAAGGGTTCCATTTACCCTCTAAATGTCAATCTTGTTTCCATATTGAAAATGCTAATCATGTTTTTTTTAATGGGGCCATTACTTCTAAACTTTGGATTTGGTATGATGATCTTTTTAACACTCTCAATTTCAATGGCTCTCTTACTTTATATCAACTTCTTGAAGTCTATTTTGATAATACTATTAAAGGCCACATTAAAGTCATCATTGCTATCACTCTTATGGTTCATATGGATGGACCGTAATGATGCAAATATCATGGGATCCCTATGAACCACATGAGGATTATTGCTAGAACCAAAAAAACAAAATTCATGACTTGTTTAAAGCCAATCTCATTCATTACAAAATTCAAAGGTAAATTTGTGGCCAATAAATAAGCCTTTATCAACCTTGTAAATGACAAGATTGTCTATTAGAAAAACCTCTTGACCATATTATTAAAATTAATACACTCCTGCCTCCCATAATGGCTCTGAGTGTGGCATTTTAGAACTCTTAGGGTATAGTACTATGTGCTTTTGCTTATCCCCTTATTTCCTGCACTATCCCATTTTCTGAGCTTATGGCAGTCTATAAAGCTCTTGAGATTTGCCTCCAAAATGGCTGGCTCAATATTTGGATTGAGGTGGATGCTCTTCTACTGATTGATCTTTTGACTTCCACTAAGATGAGCACTAAACTACCTCCTCAAGCAAACTAGAGCTCCTTTCCCAATTGAATTTTAACATCACTCATGTTTGGCATGAAGGAAATGCTTGTGACTACCTGCCAACTGCTAGATCCGATGGTATCATCTTCTTTGATCAAACCACCTTACCCAAACACTTTGTGGGTGGTTAACTTGGATAATTCCGGTTTCCTTATCTCAATTAATCTTACTTTTGATGTATCGTCATTTTCTTTTCTAGATGCCTCTTTATTTTGGCATCTATACTGATAAAGGGATGCTATTGAGCTATGTGCATACTAATACTCTGCATTGGAATTTTGTTGAGCTACATGTCAGCTGCCATTGGTTTTATAGCACCAATCCTATTTGGGATTTTAATATCAATGATGCCTTCATTCCTAATCCTAGGGGTCTTAATCATTGCTGGATGGAAATGTTTATTTTGATGGGTTTACCATTAATTTCAACTATTGTTTCAAAGATATTAATGCTTGGAGCATCTTAGTTACCTATGTTGTTGTATGCATTGTATTCACTATGCTGGTTGCAATATTTATTTTGATAATTAGGTTGTTGGATTTTACGATAATGATTTTTGAGCCGCTTGTCTCCCCTATTAGATCTTGGGCGATATTCTCTTTTAGCTTGAGTGACATTTTCCTTTATTTTGGGAGTTATCTTTTATTTTAGTTTTCTGCATGAAGAGGTTTTGGCCTTTTATATTTATCTTCTTGTTGTCTATACTAGACCCCCATTCAGATGTTCTCTTTGGTATCCATTTTGATTCGTAGGTCCCTTTGGTGGGATCTTATTGTGGGGCTTTCTTCTTTCATCCACTGTTGGTTGTTTTTTTAAAGTTCTCTTATAGGTCACACCTCCTTACTCTGGTAGATTTATTATTGATATTACTTCTTGGTTATATTTTATGCTTCTTTTACTCTTGGGTGGAATCTGCATTATGTTGTTTCTTCTGTTTATTTTTGACTGGATGGAGTTTCTTCTTTGTTTGTTATTTTATTTAGCAGATCCTTTTTGTGCAGGATGTTTCTGAGATTGGGGCCTTGGTCAATCTCTTTTACTGCTCTTGTCTGATGATTATTTGTTTTTTGTTGGTTGTCTTCTCTTGCTCCTTGCAGGAATGGGTTTTCATGTTGGCCTCTTTTTTTAGTTTTTACTGTGTTTACCCTCTCATTCTAGGACCCTGATCAGATTTTTGATCTGGAAAGGTCTTGTTATTTTCAATGCTAGTCATTAGTTTTTTGGGACTTATTTCCAAATTGCTATCTTTGTGATTTATGGTTGTTTTTATTCTTGATTTTCCAAGCTTATTATTATCATTATTTTGATCTGCATGTTGTTGTTTACATCCCGGTTCTATTTGCCATGAATTCTTCTCCTTTATTATGGGATCCATTTTATATTTCTACTCTTATTGGCTTTTCCTATGGTTAACTTGTTGATACCTCCTTTCTTAGTTGTTGGCTGATATGGCCTTTGAGGCTACTGTCAATCTTGTTGTTTTTGAATTTGTTCCCCATGCTCAGCAGGTTTGGAGTTACTTAATGGTTTTTCATTCTATCTTTGCTGAGGTTGTAAGTACTACTGTTTACTCTGGTGGGAATTACTTGAACGCAGTCATTCTCTATTTATATCTTTTTTCTTAAAGATTGCTTTTCTTAATGGGTGTAAAAACTATAACAATGTCTCCATTGTTGGTTTTTGGAATTTTGAGTACCTTGCCCAGCAAGTTTTCTTTATTTTTCTTTTTGTCTTTGCTGTTAACATCTAGGATGTAATTGGTCTTCCCTGCTGCTATTTTCCCTTTGTATGCTTTGATGAGAACATACAAAACTTGAAGATCATTCTTCTGTTATGCTTGAACTTACTCAATGGTTTATCTTATATGCATAATTGGGCTATTGGCCAACCTCGTTATCACATTATACTTGGCAATTGGATTAATGTGACTATGCATGCTATTGAACTTTTGTGAATGTCTCTTTGGATTGTGGTGGGAGTTCATTACCAATCCCTCCCTATCGCTACTTTTTGCTCATTCCTACGCTTTTGTTAGATGTGAGTTGGTTTTTTGACTTCATTGCTCCTTGCGCTAATTACTTTTGTCCAAGGTAATTTGTGAGCAACAAATGGATGCAACCTTCCTTATTGACGTGAAATCTGTCTACTTTAATATCTCTTTGTAGGAATGGAATTGTATCATTACCTTCATTGTTGGTTTTGGTCTTAGAGTACCTTGTTCAACAAGTGCTCTTAGTTTTCTTTTGTCTTATTTTGCTAATATCCGGCGTGATCTATCTTTGTTATTTTCCCTCTCTTGGCTATGATAAGAACATATCATGAGTACTACTACTTTTACTCTTAATCACTATTTTATCTTTTATAGATAGTTGGGTTATTGCTCACCCAGTTGGTTATTATCATTGCTTTTGGCAGAACTGGATTATTGTTTCTGCTACTAAGCAACTATCAACTTTTGCTCGATTATCTCTTACAAGAATGTTTTGTGGGACTGCTCTACCTAATTTTTTCTTCTGCTATTTTTTCTTTTCCAATCGACTTGAACTATCAATTGGGTGGGGGTTTCTTCGGTTTCTAGCTTACCTAATTCATTCTGCAATGTGGTGTTGATTATTATTATTTGATTTTATATTTTTGGCAAATCCATTTTATTTCTTGCCTCTCTTATCTTTTTCCTAACTTTGTTAGACTAATGCAGACCACTGATAAGATGATCTTTACTAATTCATATTCAAACCTTATCATGCTCTATCTGAATAGACTTATGTGAGCTTGTCATAATATGATGAACTTTGTATTGGTGTGGAATTCATTGACATGGTGTCTTATATGGTCTTATTTCCGTGATGGGAATCCCATTCTCTTCTTTTCTCTTTTATCTACCCTATATATGGTTTTGATTATATTTGCAGGTACTAAGGATATCATGATTTTTATCAAATGGATGCAATACAAGTTTGTTGGCTATGATGGTTGTGATGATTTCACTCCCTTTTGGTTTGGTAGTAGCTCTTATGATGTAACCCTTCTTTGAAAGTCGGATGCTCATATTTGCCTCGCCAACTTGGTGTGAGACGAGCCTTCTCTATCACAACTCTTTAATATCATTCTCAGATTATGCAGTTTTCAGTTATCATTTTGTTTGTATTACCTTAACTGCTCTAACTTATTCTTATTTACATTCTTGCAGGTGCTTCTCTCTTATCCTCTTGTAGGTTTGCTCCAGAGTATCATGCATTCTCCCATCCTGCAGAGCATTGGCCCTAATCTTCCATTGGCTTATTATGTAAATCAATTTGTATATTTTGATTGCTTTATTGTTTTCTTTTCTTTTGGCTATACTTAGATTGGGTGATTTACTCCTTAGGCTAATTGTAGCTCTTTGAGCAATAGTTCTGGAGTTTTTCCCCCTTAAGGACCTTGTAACCCTCATTTTGTGGCAATAAAATTCCCTTACATGGGGTTCCCAAAAAAAAAAACCCCTAAAAAACAAAAAACCTAAACCTAAATAAAATAAAAAAATAAAATAAAATAAAAAATAAAAATAAAATACAATAAAAAATTAAAATAAATAAAAACCTAAACTAAACTAAAAAATTAAATAAACTGAGAATAAAATCTAAATAAAATAAGAACTAAATGTAAAATTATAATAAAATAAACCTAAAATAAAATAAAATAAAAACTAAATAAAAACCTAAACCTAAAAAACCTAAAAATAAATAAAAAAATAAAACACAAACCCTAAACTAAAAAAGAAAAACTAAACCTAAAATAAAAATAAAATAAATAAAATAAAATAAACTTGAACCTAAACTAAAATAAACTGAATAAAAATAAATGAAACCTAAACCTAAACCTAAAATAAACTAAACTTAAATCCTAAACTAAATAAAATAAAATAAAGTAAAATTAGACTTAAGCCTAAACTAAAAATTAAAACTAAAAATAAACCTAAAATAAAACTTTAAAACCTAAACCCTAAACCCTAAACCGTGAAAAGCTAAAAATTTGAACCATAACTAAATAATATCTAAAAATAAAATAAATAAAAAATCCAAACAAAAATAAATTGAAAATTAAATTAAAACCTAAACCTAAAATATAAATCTAAAAACAATACATAAAAATAAATAAAAAATAAAACCTAAACCTTAAACTAAATAAAAAAAATCTAAACCTAAAATAAATAAAATAAAATAAACCTAAACCTAAAATAAAATTAAAACCTAAACCAAAATAAACTAAACCTAAACCTAAACTAAATAAAATAAAATAAAGTAAAAATAAACCTAAACCTAAACAAAAAAAAAATAAAACCTAAAACAAACCTAAAATAAAACTAAAATGTAAACCTAAAAAAATAAAATAAAACCTAAACCTAAACCTAAAAAAAAAAATAAACCCAAACCTAAAAAAAAATAAATAAAAAAATAAAACTAAACTAAAAATAAACATAAACTAAACCTAAACCTAAACCTAAAAAAAATAAAATAAAATAAAAACCTAACTAAAATAAATAAATAAACTAAATAAAAAAAATAAACTAAAAATAAAAAATAATAAAATAAACTAAAATAAATAAAAAAATAAAATAAAACAAAAAAAATCTAAGACTACTGGTTAAATAAAACCCTAAACCCTAAATCTAAACCTTAACCCTAAATAAATAAAACTAAGCCTCAAAAATAAACTTACAACTAAATGACTGAATCAGAATCCATAACTTAAACTAAACCCTAGAATCCTAAATTAAACCTAACTCAAAATCTAACCCTAAACTCCTAAACTCCTAAACCTTAAACCTAAACTCCTAAACCCTAAACCCTAATTCCTAACCCTAAACTCCTAAACTCTAAACTCCTAAACCTAAACTCCTAAATTCAAACTAACTAAACTATAAACCCTAAACTAAAACCTTAAAAAACTAAACCCTAAACCATAAACTAACCCTAAACCCTAAGCTAAACCTAAACCCTAAACCCTAAACCCTAAACCCTAACCCTAAACACTAAACCATAAAACCCTAAACCCTAACACCTAAACCCTAAATGCTAAACCCTAAACCCTAAACCCTAAACTAACAACCTAAAAACCTAAACCTAAAGTAAATAAAACCTAAAAATAAAATAAATAAAAAAAACTAAACCTAAATAACATAAAAAAATAAATAATACAAAAATATAAACTAAAACCTAAACCTAAACCTAAAAATAAAATGAAATAAAATAATAAAAAACTAAAAAAATATAAACTAAACTTAAAAAATAAAATAAACCTAAAAATAAATAATATAAATAAAATAAAGCCTAAACATAAAATAAAAATAAAATAAACCTAAAATAAACCTAAAATAAAAACTAAATAAAAACCTAAACCTAAAAAATAAACCTAAAAATAAATGATAAATAAAACCCAAACCCTAAACTAAAAAAAAAACTAAACCTAACATAAAAATAAAATAAACAAAATAAAATAAACTTAAACTTAAACCAAAATAAACTAAACTAAAATAAATAAAACCTAAACTAAACTAAACTAAACTGTAAACTAAATAAAATAAAATTAACTAAAAATAAACCTAAACCTAAACTAAAAATTAAAACCTAAAAATAAACCTAAGACCTAAAACATATACCCTAAATGCTAAAAAGCTAAAAACTTAAACCTAAACTAAATAAAACCTAAAAATAAAATAAATAAATAAAATACTAAACAAAAATAAGATGAACTCTAAATGAAAAATAAAATAAAATATAAACTTAATAAAACCTAAACCTTATAAACCTAAAATAAACTTAAAACCCTAAACCTTAAACCCTAAACTATAAACCCTAAATAAACTAAACCCTAAACCCTAAACCCTAAACCTTAAACCTTAAACCTAAAACCCTAAACTTAAACTAACCCTAAACCCTAAACCCTAAACCCTAAACCCTAAACCCTAAACCCTAACCCTAACCTTAAACACTAAACTTAAACCCTAAACTCTAAAACTATAAACTCTATACCCTAAACTAACCTTACAATATAAACCTTAAACCCTAAAAACCCTAAATGCTAAAACCTAAATCCTAAACCCTAAAGCCTAAACCATAAACCCTAAAACCTAAATAAACCCTAAACCCTAAACCCTAAAAACCCTAAACCCTAAAGTCTAAACACTAAACTCTAAACATTAAACCCTAAATCCTAAACCTTAAGCCTAACCCTAAACTCTAAACCCAAAATAGTAAACCCTAAAACCCTAAACCCTAAACCCTAAAAACCTAAACCTCAAGTAAATAAAACCTAAAAATAAAATAAATCAAAAACCTAAACCTAAAAAAATTAATAAAATAAAATAAAACAAAAATAAAATAAATAAAGACCTAAACTAAACTAAAATATAAAATAAACCTAAGAATAAAAAACCTAAATAAAATAAAAATTAAATGTAAAATAAAAATAAAATAAAGCTAAAATAAAATAAAATAAAAACTAAATAAAACCTAAAAAAATAAACCTAAAAATAAATAAAAATAAAACCCAAACCCTAAACTAAAATAAAACTAAACCTAAAATAAAAAATAAAATACAATAAACCTAAAACTAAATTAAAATAAATAAAACCTAAACCTAAACCTAAACTAACCAAACCTAAACCCTAAACTAAGTAAAATAAAATAAATTAAAAATAAACCTAAACCTAAACTAAAAATAAAACCTAAAAGTAAACCTAAAATTAAAAGCTAAAACCTAAAACCTAAACCCTACACCCTAAACCATAAACAAGTTATAAACCTAAACCTAAACTAAATTAAACTTAAAATTAAAATAAATAAATAAACCTAAACAAAAATAAAATTAAAAAAAAATATAAACTAAAACATAAACCTAAACCTAAACCTAAAAAGAAAATAAAATAAAAAATAAAAATAAACTGAAATAAAATAAATAATAACCTAAACTAAATTAAAATTAGAAAACTTAAATAAAATAAAAAAGCCTAAAATAAATAAATAATCCTAAAATAAAATAAAATAAAATAAAACTAAATAAAAAACCTAAACCTCAAAAAATAAACCTAAAATAAATAATAAATAAAACCTAAACCCTAAACTAAAAAAAATCTAAACCTAAAATAAAATAAAATAAACCTAAACCTAAACTAAGATAAAGTAAACTAAAATAAATAAAACCTAAACATAAACCTAAAATACCTAAACCTAAACCTAAATAAAATAAAATAAAAAATAAAAATAAACCTAAATCTAAACCAAAAAATAATACATAAAAATAAACCTTAAATAAAAACTTAAAACCTAAACCTAAAATAGAGAATAAAATCTTAAACATAAACCTAAAAATAAAAAATAAAACTTAAACCTAAAAAATAAAATAAAAATATAACTAAATTAAAAAATAAACCTAAACTTAAAAAATAAACTAAAATAAATAAACCTAAATTAAATAAACTAAACTAAATAAACCTCAATAGAAATAAAAAATAAAATAAACTAAAATAAATAAAAAATTAACTAAATAAACTAAATAAACCTAAACCTACAAGTTTACTTAATTTAAGAAAAATAAATAAAAACCCTAAACCCTAAACCCTAAATCTTAAACCCTAAACCTACAACCCTATACCCTAAACCCATAACCGTCCTCCCCCCAAGCGCTCTCTCATTCTCTGGTGATTTTTGAATCCATCTTGGTGGCATGCCCTCGACTTTTGATTTATGTGGCTTTGGCTTCGATTTCGATCGATTTTAATTGCTTAAATGACATCTGGCCATTTGTGTGATGTTTTATCATTGACCATGGCTACAGTGAGTTCTAGTCCTTAGGTTCCATCTAAAAATATGGATGTTTTGGCTAGGGTATTTGACATTATTTGAGATTGGTGACCTCAATGCTGCATCTTCTACTAAATATTTTAAGGAAGCACTCTCTAGTAAGATTTCTCCCTCTATTGATTTGGTTAATCTCATTTCAATGTATTTTAGTGGTTGACTGGTCGTAATGTGCTCTGATGTGGATGTTGAAAAGTTGGCAAACCCTTTGAATTTTCTCTTATCGATAAATTTGCTTTGCATCATCCAAATTTGGATAAGGTCCACTCTTCTTTCCATAATCTCAAGCTTACGGGTGCCTTCTCAATTGGTCATATTGACCTTCGGCATATCTTGATTTAACTTGATAATGATCTGGATTATCCATGTATTTTATCACATCATTCTTATTTCATCTTTAATTGTTAAATATGTTTGTTGAAGTGGTCACCCCTTTTTGACATTAAAGAGGAATCTCCTATTGTCCCTATGTGGTTATCTCTTCCTAATATGCACATTCATTTTTTACCCACCATGTGCTTTTTGCTATCGGGGCTTTATTTGGTCCTTTGCAACTCTAATGCGACGATCTCGCCTTTATGTGGCTTGGATCTTAATTAAATTAGACATAACTGAAAAATACCCTAAGGAAGTTTGGATTGGATCTGAAAAATATGGGTATTCACAAAAGGTTGAATTGGAGAACCTTCTAGTCCTTTATTCCCACTATAAAATACACGATCATGATAATTCAGAATGTTTTATTCTCCATCCCCACTTAGAAAAATGAATTCCTCCTAAGGAAAATGTAATCTCTTCCCATAAGTTGATTCCTACTTATGTTTAGAAATTGGCCTCAGATCCTAAGGAAGGTATGAAGATATTATTGAGGTTGATTCCTTGGATATCAAGGTTAATCCTGTTGGACATGTTTCTTTCTAATGTTAGTAGGATTCACCGATATTCAAAATGGGAAGGATGATTTACCTCTTATCCCTTTGAATTTGAATATTTCTAATGCGAGAATAATAAATTCTCTAAGTTATTAGAAGATGATTTTCTTCTAATTAAATTCTACATTATTTTGATCGATGAAAATGAAGCTTTTAATGAGGATTTAAATAAAGCCATGCCGAAAACATTTCTAATTATTTTACTACTTGTGCTTTAAATGGTTCTAAAGCATCAGTATCTCTCATTACTAAACTTGATATTCATGTTAATCATACTTTTCAACTAAATATAGATTTAGAAGAAGGTGAACTCCCTCCAAACACTTGGAGATTTCTCCTAAATCTATGACCAATGTTACTAAATCTTACTTGGATGATGACTCTAGGGGAAAAGAAAATGGCTTCCAAACTTATCATGCTAAAATGAAAAAAATGTTAAAAATTTCTCTCCCAAATTATGTAAAAGCACTACATCTGCTACAGCCTCTCACTCCTCTCTTAGTTAACCTTTACTTAATGACCCTTTTTTATTTTCCTTATGTTTAATTTTCTTATTTGGAATGTTAGAGGGATTGATACCCTCTCTATTCGTAATCATATTCAAAATCTTTGTCGCATTCATAATATTTCTCTTCTTATTGTTCTAGAGCCTCTTATTCATGCTAATAAAATTAACCATGTTGCTAGAATGATCGATTTCAATAAATTTTTCTCTAATGTTAGTAATAGATTTGGTATTTTGGAATAATTTCATTGGTTTCTATTCTTGATGACTTTCATCAAGTTGTCAATGCTCAAATCTCTGGTGATTATTGTGTTTTGGGGTATTTTATTTATGCATCTGTTATAGATCGTAGAAATCTTCTTTGAGATAATTTAAGGGATTTTCCCCAACAAACAAGTTTGTTGGTGGAGATTTCAACAACATTTTGTTCTCATTTGAACAAAGTGGTGGTTGCTCTCCTAATATTCATTCCATGGAAGATTTCTCCAATATGACCCTTGATTGTAATTTGATTGATATTGGATTTAAGGGCTCTAATTATACTTGGCAAAACTCTAGACTTTGGCAATGATTGGGCTGTATTTTTTTAATAGTCATTGGATTACTCAATGGCCTATTACTTTTATGGACCATTTAAACAAAACCTTGTCAGATCATGCTCCTCTTCTGGTTTCTATTAAAGATAATTTTAATAGACTAAAAAACCCCTCTCCTTTTAAATTTGAAAACATGTGGATTCAACAATTTGATTTTTTAATGTTGTGGCTAATAATTGGATAGCTCATTTACATCTAATAATAATTATGAATAAACTTTTTAAAGTTAAAGACTTAAACAAAATTTAATGGTGGAACAAGCATTCCTTTAAAACCTTTTGCTAATATTAAAGATATGGAAAGATTGGTTTGTGATCTTGAATTCTCTATGTCTAATCCTTCTAAGATTCGATACCGAGGCAAAAGATAAACTTGTGAGCTTCAAAAATATGAAAGAGACTTATTAGCGCCAAAAAGCTACTAGTAAACATATTGTGGATGGTGACAGGAATACTAGGTATTTCCATTCTTTGGTTAATAAAACTATAGCTTTAAATAATATTCAAAAAATTAAAAATGATAATGGAGATTGGATTATGGAGAATAATGATATTAAGGAATCTTATTACTTTAGAAATATGCTTTTGTAATCACACTTGATTCCTTTTATTATTACGAATGATGATAATGATTTGCTTACCATTATGCCTAATGAAGATGAAATTTTAAATGTTCTGAATAGCATGAACATAGATTTTACTGCTGGTCTGGAGGATTTCACTGCTTAATTTTTTCAGAAATGTTGGTTTATCATTAAAAATGATTTGATTGAGGATATGATTGATTTTTAATGGTAATTCTTTCCTAGATATTTTTCTACTACTTCTATTATTCTCATATATAAGAAAGATAATCCAGACTATTGGAGTGATTTTAGACCTATTAGTCTTTGCACATTCTTCAATAAGTTGATATTCAAAATTCTTACCAATAGACTTAGTCCTTTACTTAATAGAATTATATGTCTCAACCAAACTAGTTTTGTTAGAGGTTGTGAAATTATATTCTACCATCATCTATCCCCTTTTTGGGAAAGAGGATAAATGAAAATAGAAATATAATGCCTTGTTGGGACACTACATATCTATAAATTTTATTAGGGATGACAACATTGAGGAAAGGTGTACTATCTTGAAAGATAGAAGTCACCACCCTATAATTGACCTAATCACCTTAACAAGGACTCAAGGACTATGGGTCTTCAAATGTATCAAAGATTCTTCCCTACTTACATGAAAAGCAAAGCGTTTATTTTAAATTGTTGTTTGTTGGGGCAAGCCCCCATAGTTAATTACATCCTAAGAAACAAGATTCCTTTGGAATACTTTAGATTAAGGTAAATGATCATTATCTCCAAAGATTTTGAAATATAGGACTATCAATCGATTGGTCTATTTTTAGAGAGTGAAGTGGGATCAATCAAGAGGAGGAAGTTCTTATCAAAGCCAAATGAAGATAAGTAGGAGATGCTTGGCATACTAGGAAGCCTAGTAAGCACCCCAAACTATCCTATAGTTGGGCTTTATATTTTTTTTAAAATTGAATGTTTGAGTTGAATTTTAGAAAGTTAGGGCTTACACATTACAAGGTCATGGAAATGCCTAAGAAGTGAGGATTTATGCTCATAGAAAGGGAAGTAGCAACCTCTGAACCTAAATCTAAGGAGCTTTGGTGAGGGCCAAAAGCATGACCTAAATCTAAGGAGAAAATGGGTATTTGATTTACCTCCACAAAAGAGGATAAACTACCTGACTGTTGGACTTACAACTGCCTAGGGGTGGCCTCCAACTAACTCCTCTTATGATTTTAAAATATGTAGGCAAGTCAAAAGCATTTGCAAGATAGCTAAGCTATTTTTTATTTTGAAAGAGACTAAGTCCTTAAACACACTCTAAGAGACTAGATCATGTAGGTATGAGTTAATGACTTAAATATAATGTTTTATTATATTTTATTTTCATTTTGGGCAATCAATTTGACACAAGCTTTAGGATTCATACGCCTATTGCATCAAAAATTAGAGTATGGTCCAAAATCAATAAGATAAAGAGATGTGTTTCCACCATGGCTCTCAAAGGTCAAGCCAAGTTCTTTAGCAAAGGTGGAAACCCTCCAATCAAGAGTGAAACAATATGCTTTTTATGTATGATGTGAGAAATAAAATACAACAACTAGCTAAGGGTTTGCTAATTCTTTTATCTTGATTTATAGCCTAAGCTTTAGATGAGGTTATGAGTTGTTTATTTTTAGTTTGAATTATTTTGATTGGATAAAGAAATTTATTTTCTTAAGAGCCTAATCATTATCCAGGCCATATTTCAAAGAAAGGAGGAAACTAGAAAAAGATGCCATCTTAATTCACAAGCTAAAAAAACATCAATCTATCTATAAAGCTAACACAAAAGAATAAAATGTCATCTCTGGTCGGACTGGACTGCACAAACCCAAAAACAAATTGGGTAGCTGAGCTCTACCCTTATACAACTCAGATTACAAATGAATTAAATACAATCAAGATAGAATTCATTGTTATGGTGGTCATCATTTTTCATTTCTTCATTCTTCTTTCTTCATTCTTCTTTCTTCTTTCTTCTTTCTTATTTTGGTTGGGAATGTAGGCTTAAAGGTTTCACATTGTACATAGGCATAACCATGACCAATGTTCATCAAATAATTATTCTAAAATCCTAATTGCTAAATTACATAAGAATGGGAAAAAAAGGAAATCTAACTAAAATTTAAAATAAAGATTAGCTAAATAAACCATACAATCCAAGCATGTATATGTATGAATTGGACTTAGCACGCCACATGGAAATGTTCATGCCTATTTTGATTATCAGCAACAAAAGTAGTTTTATATTTTTTACTTCTTAAGCATAATCTGAAGACAAGTAATAAGATCTTCCATTATTACATACACCCTATCATAAAGAAAAGACATTACATCAAAACATAATAAACATCAAACCATAAACCGCCCTAACCTAAAGCTAGAAGTAGTGACTTAGCCTAATGTGTGCTATTTAAGGTTTGTGTGGTATGCTTAGCTTGGCTTTAAGATAGAGTTTTCAAGGATGAAAATGTTCAACTTAGAGGGTGATTTCATTTAAGTGATTTAGTTGATTTGGTTGATTTTATCATTTTGATTTAGTTTGAATGAACACAATTTACTGTAAAAAAGATGAAGAGATTTCTCTTTCCTCCCAACCTAAGTAATTTCTAAGGTAGATCTTTATTTTTGTTTAGTGAATGTTTTGTTTTGTGTTTTGATTAAACATAAGTTTTGATTTTCCTTAAATAACCCTATTGAAAAAGAAAGGAATTTTAAGATTAAGTAAAGTGAAATACTATCACAAAATACACAACACTTTATTTCTATAAAGATGTGTAGCTATGAGGACAAGCATATCTATACATTAAAATAGAAATATTTAACACACCTTCATGATGAATGCTATGATATTGTTTAATGAAAATTTGGAATGTTTCATGAAGCATGATTTTGTTAAGTAGAAAAGAGGATTCTTTTATCCATTTGTCATATGCACATTTACAAGTATAAAAGACATAAGTGAGTTTGATTAATTGTTATCACCGTGGGTGTAAGGTACAAGACCTACTTAGCTACTTAAAGCCTCAAAGAACTAAGGATTGTCTAATTAATACCACTTTTTTTAAATACATGTGCATACAAAAAAGAAATGCATGGAAAGGAATCATGCAAAAAAGTTTATATTTGTTTGATGTTGGTTTGATTGTTTTTAGTTTATATGAGTGATGAATTCTTCTTAAGACATGACATAGGAGATAGGAATGGATTTGAGCAAGTGTTATGTTTTTTTCAAATGGACTATACACTTGGCAAATCCATACAATTCAAAAGAAAGAGAGGGAGAATCACATAACACATTTTATACTCACATGCAAGCTTATAAGTAATTATAAGTATACCTTTAGTTATGATATTTGATTTATAAGTTTTGAAAATAATTTTATTTAATAGTCATAATCCATTCATATTCTTACTTTATAAAAACATGCAATTTGACATAAAGGAAACATTTCATTTTAATTTTTTTTTAATTTGATTTCTAAAGTCATAACACTTTTATTTAATTTAATTATAAGTTAATTATGGTGATTAGGATTAGCTTAATTAAGTTTATATTAAGAAAGAAATGGGTTTTAAGGAATAGCTAAGGGAAAATATACCAAAATTATTCCATAAACATCCTATTCACTTATGCAAAGTTTAATTAACTTAATAAAGGTATTAAACCACAATTCACATATTTAATTAAGCTAAATTACATTAAGAGAGTGATTAAGGATTCATTAATTGATTTTCCTAATTAACTCATCAATAAATCCCAAGAAAATTAGGGGAGGTAGAGGTCATCCCACTAAATGCATCTGAGAAATTTGAAATAAATTAATAAGTAATTAGGGAGTAATTAGAGTTATTAAGTTTTCACTAAAATCTTAATTAAGAAAATGCACTGTTCAAAATCCATTAGAAATAATTTTAGTGAATTCTTTACTGAATTTTCTTCATAATCCAATTTAGTTTTTAATTTCCTAATTTTTTTAGATTTTGTTATGTTATTTCAAAGATTCAGTGATTAAGGAATTAATTAAAACCCCTAATATAACTAATGGGCCATGGGACATGACTGCTGTATTTTCCACATTGTGATAGATTCATCACTTAAGTTATCACATCCCAATGCGAAGCAGAGATGCTTTTCTCCGGATCATCCAATCAAGGATCGATTGAGAGATCGAGCCATTCTTAAGGGAAAATCCATGGATCCTACATCTTTATGGCCCATCCAAAATGCGATGGATGGTCCATGATCAAGTTTGCCATGGGAAAGGGCATCTATCCACTCTTAGGCAAGATCGCTTGAATGAGCACTTGAACTCAAACTAACCCACAATCATCATTAGGGGCAAGACATCCAACGGTCAAAATGCAATGGGTGAAAATTTCTTTCACAAAGGACCAAACACTTCCTATTCTAGGCTCAGTTTGAAGGCATACCTCGCTGGAGGCTATCACCAATGCTCCCAACATTTGAGGTAGCTTCATCTAGTAGAGATGAAGCCTTGTTGAAAGTTTCAAGCCTTGGGATGAAGTGGATCTTCCTATGGACCAAGGTGGGCTTTAATTGCAGGCCTTGATCAAACTCCCTCTCATTCCTTGAGAACTTGGATGAAACTTTGGATCAACTGATTAGTCCCATCAAGGTTTGAAGGAGGAATTGTGAAATTGAGTAAATGGGATTGAATTTGATACCTTATTTTCAATTTTGATAAAGTTGAGAAATGGAGAAATGAAAAGTGCTCTAGGTGGCTTGGAGAAGCTTGAGGATGCTTGCTCTAAGCTCTCTAGCTTCAATTGAATATGTGTGTGTTGGATTCAATTGAAATTAGGGGGAGTATCTCTCCATCTAGGTGGATCGAAAGGTCGAGCATAGAGATGCTTTTTTGATCAAATTCACCCTACGCAATGGGTTTGTTAGGCCATTTAGGGTGGTATGTGATTCAATTTTGGCCAGAGGATGTAGTTGAGAAGTTTCCATGTGCTTAATTGAGTGGAGGAGGGATCCAAGTGCTCAATTTCTAAGTGGGTGGGTCCATTGGGTTATTTTAGCTGACCCAAACCCATTGGGTCATGTGCATCATACTCACAGTGTCCATGAGTCCATGAGGGTGTTGTGACCATGAAGGATTTGACCAAATTCTAAGTGAATTTGGCCAAGAATTACTTGATTGGGTAAAATGGTCATTTGTATTTAGTTTGAATATGTTTGGTATGATTTTAAAATGGGTTAGGCCAAGTTTCAATGAATTTTGAATTTGATATGATTTGTCTCATGTTGACCCATTTAGGTCAAAATGGGTCAACTTGGGTCAAGTTGACCAATTGGTCAAATTGGGTCAAACTAAGGGTTGGGTCAAGTTCAAATGACCATATGAATTGATTTTGTATCTTTGTTTTCAATGAAATTGGTTTATATTTGGATTTGGTTCATTTGATTTCATTTAGGTCTGGGTTGTTAATAATTTGACCCATTTGACCTATTTGGGTTAGGTCATTGGATGGTTTAGGTTTAATTGGTCATTTGAAATGTATTGGTATCTTTATTTCCAATCAATATTAGTTTAGTTTGATTTTGGCTCAATTTGACCATTTAGGTCCAAGGTCAATCAATAGGTTGGGTCTAGTTGGGCAATTGAGGTTTTGGTCAAGTTCAACAAGTAATTTGCAATGAACTTGACCCATTGGTTTCAATAAATTTAGCTTAGATCAGGTTTTGACACATTTTGACTTTTTTGGTCAAGTTGGGTCAACTTGGGTGAAGTTGCCAACTAGGCTTGGTCAGGCTCAAATGATGACTTGGTCAAGTTCAAACATTGATCATAAACTAGTTTTGATTAATGGTTTCAATCAATTTGGCCTATGATGGATTTTGGCTAGTTTAGGTTTCATTTTGACTAAGTGTTGACTTGGTCAACCCTTAGGTTTGACTTGGTTTGACCTAATTTGAGTGATTAATCATCTCATGATGATTGTTGCTCATAATGTGAGGTTAGGTTAATTCAATCCAATTTGGGTAGGATTTGAATTTGGCTCAAAAGAGGTACATTAGCTCACTTTGGGTCAAGTGAGTCTAAGTGGGTCAATTGACTTGATCAAGGCTTGAATCAAGTTTGGTTGAACTTGCATTTGAACTTATGATTGAAATATAAATCCATTTGTAAAGTGATTTTGAGTCAAATGTTTGATTCATTTGACAATTTCAAGTTCAAAAGGGTGAACATGAGTGATTTGGGTTGATTTTTTTAAATTTAGTTTTAATTTGATGATTGAAGTTTGTATTTATATTTGGATTCATTATTGAAGGATTTATTGAATCATGAATAAAAATCAAGAGTTTGGCTTGATTTGAATTTGATTTGGCTAAGTTCAATAATTTGACTTGAAAGGTTTAGGTTGAATTTTGGTTGAATTTGTATTTGAGTTTTGAATTGATTTTTGGATATTTGAATTTATATTTTATTTATATTTGTGAATATAAATGGGTTATAAGAAAATTTCTTGAATATGAATTGATTTGGATTTGATTTAGGCTTAGTCAATAAGATAGAATCAAAGTGACTTAGGAAAGATTTTTGAACTTGGAATTTCAATCATAAGCTTCAATCATTTGGAATTGGTTTGAGCTTGGAGAAAAAAAAATTAAGTTGGAATTGATTTAAGGTTTGAGAAAAATCAATCAAGTTGGAATTGTTTTGATGTTGATTTGATTTGGAGTTTGACTTGAAGGAAGGAAGGGAGGAGTTGGTTCCATGGGGTAAAGTTTTCCTAACACCCCTAAAGCATGACCTATTCCTATGGCTAACTCTTCTAAGTCTCTTTAGGTTGAGTGTTCACCTAATCACTAGAAGTGTCTTAAGACTAAGGAAACTCTTAGTTTCTAAGAGATGTCCTATGTCAAGATGGAGTTGAGAGCTCATTCTAAAATGAGGTCAACAAAGGGTGCAATAGGTGTGGTACCGACAAGGAACACATGTATTGGTGTTGATCAAATGATCAACAACACTGAACGATCACAAGCACTAACAAAAATGATCTACTCCTCACCCAAGGTGTAGAAGGAATCCAGAGCTTAGTGCAATATGACTCTACTCATGTCAAGGACATAAGAGAGTAAAGGATGAATCCACTAGGGATAGAGTATGTGAACCTTCCACAGGGAAATAGGTTCAAATCATCCATTATGGGATGAGAGGTTTGTAATCTGCTGAGGGATTAGAATTCAAGATCCACTGAGGGAACTAAAAAGATTTTCATCTCATTGAGGAGAAGCAAATGGAATGATTTGGATTGTTTGATTATTTTGATTTGTTTGACTCAACTGAGGGAGATTGATTGGATTTGTTTAATTTGTTGTTTTTGACTCAATTAAGGGAGGAGGGCTAGGTTTATTTCATATTTTTAAGATTTTGAGATGGACCCTATTAGTTTGTGATGGATAAGAGAGAGCCATGGAGCCTAACTTAGATTTACTAATCCAAAGGTAGTCTACCAAACACATAGTAAGACAGCCAACCAAAGGGAATTCTTTGATAATAGTTAGAAGAAATCATAGTAGACTACATCCTCCAAAGTAGGGAAGTTAGATGATCCATTGGTATTGATGAAACCCAACCTAGGGCTTACTAGGTGAATGCCATGGGACTTAGATCAACTCAAAGATAGTCAAGATTAATTTCATTTTAGGTTTATTTTGATGAATCCCATCACAAATGGATTGCTAGGGGCCATGGAGGCCTTAAGCTAGCTTAGATTTACCAATACGAAGGGAGTAATCTACCAACCACATGAAAGAATTGAATATTTTGATGAATGGAATCTTATTTTTGTACTTTTATTGATAATTATTTTCTAACATGATTTATGGGTAATATTTCCTTAAATGGAGCCCATTAATTAGAAGCATCTGTTCTTACAATCAATGATGATAGATCCTCCTAAGCCTTCTCTATGACGGGCCTTCCCAAGTGGTTCAAACTTGCCACCATCTTTATGGGAAAAATTGGTCTCCTTAGTACTAACACAAGTTCTCCTACTTGGAAAGACCCAAGAATTAGCTTTGTGAGCTTGAATCATTTTTTATACAACTCGTTTTGGAACTCCCTGACTCCTCCAAACCTGAGCTCTAACCTTTGCATTATACTCTATAGTGATCTTGCTATCCAATGATATCCTTAGTGATGGGAGTTTAACTTCTAAAGGTAGAACGGCTTTGGACCCAAACAATAAAAAAATGGGGTAGATTGAATTGTAGTTCGGTATGTGGTGCGATATGCCCACAAAGCTTCAACCAGCCATTCATCATTTATTATCATCAAGTGTATTCTTTAGTATTTGGAAGAGTTTTATTGAATGCTTTTTTGAAGCCATTTGCTGGATAGTAGGTGGTGGAGTATCTCCAAATACCATGTCTTCGCAAAGTTGATCATGGTGCTTGAATGTTATTATTATTATAATTCATAGGCTCAAACCTATATATGATATGTTTCAAAAGATGAAGCACATGCTAAGTTGTGACCTCTCTGAGTAATTGCCTTACCACTTGGAAAAGTAGACGGCTAGAATAAAACCATGATCCTAAGAAGGAGGATCATCACCCATAATTTGGTACCCCAAATGGCTAAGGCCAATGTGTAGAATGTTGGGTGGTTGATGGGGACCACATCATGTACCGACAATGGCATCTCCTAGCTACATCCATGTAGTTTGTAATCATCAAAGAGTATCCTAGTCTCTTGATCCTCCTTTTCCTCTTCGAGCGATTCACCCAAGATAGACTGAATGCCCTTATGATGCCAAGGGCTTCATGTTTATCTAAACAACATAACCACATTTGATCGAAAGACCATTGGTACAAGGTGCCATCAACGAGAGTATAAGAGAGAGCTCTCTATTTTACCTGATGGGCTTGTGACTTTTCTTGAGATAGTTTGTTGGTGTTCAAATAGTATGAAAAGTTGCCTCCACTCCCTTGTCCTTATAAATGTAAACCACCCCCTTCAAGAAAAAAGTCTCGATGAGTTCAACATCAATAAGGGATAGGACTTGTCTATTTTGGACCCAAATGGACTTCCTGACATGTCAATTCTTGGCAAGAAAAGCATCTATCATGCTCGAAACCTTGTAGATGGTGACTTTGGAGATTTGGGCCAAACTTCATGATATACTTGTAATGATGAAGTTTCTTTAATCTAGACCTGCAATATAGTTGATGACGAGAATCAAAAGATGTTGATTCTCTGACACGAACTATGATGGCTAACTCCATACCACAATCAGCCTCATACTGCCTTCATTATTGGGATGGAGAGATTGAGAATATCATATGTGAGTTAAGAGAACTATTCCTACCTATTTCTGGAAGAGTAGATGGTGCTTCTCCTAAAAGAAGTCGCCATCAAAATACATCTCATCGCTTGTCAATCTCACCAAAGTTCATGATTTGTTCATCGGAGATCAAGGGAGAATCATAAAAGGTGTGCCGCTAAGAAATCTACTAGTGCTTGTCCTTTTACCACACGGAGGGTAATGTGATATCAAACTGCTAGAGTATCATGGACCAACGTGCCAAACATCTAGAAAGATAGCATGTGCGAGATACTTCATTGGATTTAAATTAAGTTCATCATGAAAAGTATATAGTGTCATAGCTTTTGGGATGCAAAGATTAAAGCTAAGTAATGTTTCTCAATAGGTAATTCTTAGGAATAGATAAAGGTAGAACTCCTTCCTTCATTGTTGGCTTAACAACAAAGCCAAGGGAGTCATCCAATGAGTGTAGAGGATGAGTGGCTGCCATAGAAGAAAGGCTTCACCAAATATGGCTTGACATCTTCGAAGGCATGTAGGCACTTATCATCCCACTTGAACTTGGCATCCTTTTTAAAAAGTGTTGAAAATGAAATAAAGTGTCTTAAACACACTAACTATCCTTGGAAAGATCTGAGTTGAGTTAAACTTTTAGGAGGTGGCATTTCCAAGATAGCTTTGATCTTTTCAGGATCTATTTCTATTCCCTATGTCGGACAACAAACCCAAGAAATTTCCCTGAAGCTACTCCAAATGTACACTTTAGAGGATTCATTTTGAGGTTATATTGTCTTAACCATTTGAAAAATACTCTTAAGTCAAAGAGATGGCCTTCCTTTTTTTTTCTCTTGACTACTAGATCATCAACATAGCACTTAACCTGATGATGGTTGAGTTCATTGAAGATCTGAGTCATGGCCCGTTGGTATGTAGCACCAGCATTTTTAAAGCCGAAAGGCATGATCCTATAATAATAGATTTTAATTGGGGTTCAAAAAATTGTGTTTCTTTTATCCTTGGGGGCCATCTTGATTTGGTTGTAGCCAGATGACCCGTCTATGAAGGAGAAAACTGCATGAGATGGGTGAAAACCACCATTAGTTCTGTCATCCTTAGGAGATGCCTTGTTTAAGTCACTAAAGTTGACCTAAATGTGAAATTGGCCATTCTTCTTCTTAAGTTGGATGACACTGGCAAACTAGGTAGGGTATTTTTCTTCCCTAATGAAACTGGCATCGATCAATTTCTTGACTTTAGAAATGACCTGTTGTTTGATTTCTAATCCCATGTGTCTAGGAGCTGATAGATTAACCCTAGATGTATGCTAATTTGTGAACTGCTATGTCAGAAGATAATCCATGCATTTCTTCATAACTCCATGCAAAGTAGTTTTTAAACTCAGTCAATAGCCTAACTAATTCATTAGTTTCTTCTTCATTCAATAACGAACTAGTGTATGTCGGGCATGGATTTTCTTTTATCCTGATGTTGATTTCTTTAAGCTTGTCAATTGTTGAATGGATTTCCTCTTCAAATTTAGGTGGTGCATCTTTGATTTGGAGATCATCTGGATCATCTAAAGTTTCTAAACACACATCCTCATAAAAGTTAGTGTTGTGTAAAAAGAACCTATCAGACTCCAAATGGTTGGTGACTACTGAGTAGTAATCGTCATCATCGACTGGACCCACTATACCGAATCCTAGTCCTGATCTTAATTATTTATCCTTTCTTGTGTTGTTCCATAGCTTCTCAAAGTACTCTAATTTGGGATTATACCATGTATAAGGAACCAAACCTTTCTTTTCAAGATTAAGAACACAAGGAGAGTACCAGTCAAAAGGCAATTCCATTAATTCTTTGTTTAAAATATCCTCAAGTCCTACATTATGTTTTGGACTTGAAGATGATGATCCTAAAAAGAATCTCTTTAGTTTGACATCTCGGCGAGGGGCTTCCTTTAACTAAACCTTTAACTTTTGAGATGAAAGTGAGGTTAGAGCTAAGGTTCCTAACTTGTTGCGATAGTTTTACATACATTTGATTGATACTTTTGTGCTTATCTAAGCCTAGTCTATCGCTCAAGTGTCACCTCAATGAAACCTATTGAGGGGTTGGCTAGTATACTAATTACATTAGACTTATCCTCCAAGCTGCATTCCAAGTCTATGTGAATAGTAAGGGTAATCTTATGAACAGTAACATAACCCCTATTGGCTGATGGCCAACTAGGGGGTCTTTCACCTTTGGGATTGCCTCTATGTCTACCTTTGCCTCTGCCTAGTGGAGGTCACATCATCCTAACCACATGTCCATATGGAATGGAATGTTGGTGGAATGTGATATGCTCTTCTTCTTCTTCAATTTCCTTTCTTGTTCACTTGGATTTTTATTTTTTTTCTTTTTCTTTTCTTCTTTTTCTTTTTCTTTTTCTTTCATGTTTGAATTTTGTCTAAGTTCATGCAAAAGGGTGTTTTGAGGAAGATAGTAGATCACATCCTCATATATCTCAACCTCTCTTACTAAAAATGACTTTTCATCTTCTTTGACATAGTACTCAATCCCATCCTTCCTAAACTTGAAGTTGATGGAGAGGATGGAATCATCTTATTGATGTATCCAAGGCCTACCAAGCAAAATGAAGTATTTTCAAATCAATGATATAAAACTTGGCTTCATCTTTATCACCTATCTCCAAAGGTAACACTATGAAACCTAAAGCCCTCTCGCCTTGTTCATTGAATCCTCTCAGCATCATCCGATCTCCTCGAAGTATGGAGATGTCAATCCTTAAATAAGAAAGGGTCTTTAGACTCATAATATTCACTGATGCACCTAGATCTATGAGAACTCTGGCTAGTCTGAATCTTCCCATGTCAACTGTAATGTAGAGGGGACGATTGAACTCCATGTCCCCCAGAAGTAGATCTTCATTTGTGAAAGTGATTCCCTAAGCTCTGGAATAATGTGCCTCCTCTCCAATAGCTGTTAGTTGAGCTAAGCATATTTCAGGAACAAGGAGAGCCTTAATTAATGATTCCCTCATCTCTTTGGATAAGATAAGGGCATCGTATATGCTTAGCTTAGATGGAAACTTTCTTAGGTGAGAGAGGACATTGTAGTCAACCTTGGGATGATCTTCCACAAGCATATCCAAGGGTGGAGCATCTTATGGAGGAGCTTCTCATCATCTAAACTAATGACTTATTTCCCCTATCTTGAGGTGCCGCCCTAGGAGGTAGAACCTTGCCACTACGAAGGTTGACTTCAGTGATCTCTTATGGCAGGGTAATGAAAGATTTTACCTGCATGTCAAGCTAAGCTATAGCTTCTCCTATGGGACCCTCGCAATCGGATGATTCTAAGTCTATCTTAAGAGATGAACCCGTATGATTTAGAGAAGGAAAGTCTAACTTTGAATCAGAATGAGAATGATCAGAATTATTATAATTATTATTTAGACTTGGAGAATTTTCATTAGGAATAGATTTAGACAATCCATCAGAAGTGATACAGATATAATTGAAGCTAACTTTATTCTTCAATTTATTAGATTTTGAAGGAGGTACAAAGTAAAAATCAGGTAAAGTAAGTGGGGTGAGGGATTTGATGCCCTCATCCACCGATACAAGATGTCTACTAGAAGAAGAACTAGCTGAAGTAGAGGTAGTCTCTGATGTAGTATGCAATTGTGGACTGAAGACTGGACTCGGTTGGTGGTTGCGCTACTGGGCTATCTTGGGCTGGCATAAGCTGCTGTTGAGCTCCCCCTTTCCCTGAGTTGGCTTTGACAACTTGCAAACCTTTCTTGATGTTGGAGGTTTGAGCTATCTCAGGCACCTGCAAGAAAAGTTTCTTGATTTTAGAAATAATTTTCTTGGAGGTACAAGATAAGGAGATGTCCCAATCTTCTTTAGTTTTGGAAGGATCGTAAGTATCCCTAAGGATTACCCTGATGGAACTGGATGGTTTTTCCACAAGGTATTCCATTGGAATAACTATAGCACCAATCTTGAAACTATGTTCAAGCCAATCCTTGAATGTAAAGCAATCTTCCAAAACATGACCTAGCATGCGGTGGTAAGGGAAAAAGTTAAGATCATTGCTTTTGCCCACTTTCTCCATCCTCCTAAGTTTGGGTAGTTGAAAATCAGGCTTCTTTAAGAGATTATTAAAGATCTTTCTAGTTACCTCCCTCTTAAATGAATAAGGCTTGTTAAGTTTATCCAAAAGAGTAGGTGGACTATAGCTACCTGGCAATAGGTATGTGTACCAGTGCTATTGATGATGTGGCTGAGGAGGAGGTGATGCAAGTCATGGAGGCTGCTATGGTAGTTGATAGAGCTACCTCAGTGGTGGTAGAAGAGGTGGAAGTGACAGCTGTGGAGCACGGGGTGTCTCAAACTGCTCTCTGGCTGGCTATTTCCCTCTTATCTATTGCTATCACTGTCCTAAGCTTCTTCTCAAAAGCTTTCTATTGCTTATGCTTTATTGATTGGTTTGAAAAAGGTGATTTTTTGGCTTCTCCTTGTAAGCTAGTCGTATTGTTGATTAGCTTCACAAAAGTTTTGATGATGAAACATTTGAGCTTGAAGGTGACCGGGCCATTGATATTCTTAAGCAAAATCTCGATGGCATGCTATTGAGATAGCTATGGTTTGCATTTCATACTCAAAATATGCCATCTAAGAATGTAATCAATGAGGGACTCATCTTGGTTTTTTTGAGCCACAACAAGATCGCCTACAGTTACCCTTTGTCATGCTCCAGTAAACCTCTTGATGAAGAGTTGCTCTAACTTAACAAATGTCTTCACCTTGTTGGGAAGTTCAACCAATCAAAGCTATACACGCTAACTCGCGAGATAGAAAGAAAATGCATCCGCCGCACATTACAACAAGTGTGCAATATGTTACCTCAGGTTCCCACTACCATCGAATCTTTTGAAAGAAGGTGATATGAAACCCTTAGGATATTGGATGGCATCAAATTCCTCCGGGTAGAGTCCACCCTTTGGAACTGATAATCCTCCTTGGGTTTGATCCAACACTTCTCTTACCTACTTCTCTACCATAGTTCTAATATCTTTTTCCTATATGGAGGTACTATCCACTACCTTCTTATACAGGTCAGTGCTACCCTGCTCAATTGGAGGTAAAGTCTTAGCTGGATCCAAGACATGCACCAACTCTGGCTAACTAGTCTCAGCTATAGTAGAATGAATTGACGGTGCTTATTTCTAAAGTGCTAAGACTACTGCTAATAAGTCCTCAAGCTTCCATCCCATCTATTTGTTCATATTTCTACTTTAACTTCGATGAGGTGTTGGGTCAGTAGGTGTCTTCTACTCAACCGCACCTTCCATCTGCGCTCATGGAGGAGGAAACCTCGGGTATCTACCATGTGTACCCCTGCTGAATCCTCTAACAAGTCATCTTCATTCAAATAAAAGCTGATCTTTTCATCCTCTCAATGGTACCAGGCATATCCTAAGATTTCCTTCTTCTCCACTAGATACTGGGCTTTGATGTCATTTAGGGATCGGTCCAACTGAACATGCATGAAATATCAAGTCTAACAGGTAATGGGATCATTGTCATTAATAGATAAGCACCTAACTTATGAAGCTACTGGTGAGCTCATCTTGTGAGGACTACGCTCACTAGGGAAAGATACTCCTGACTATTACTGCATCTAGGTGGAGTGGCACTGTTAGGAGGATGTATAGCCATAGGGGCGATTGAACTGTCTCCTCCACCCTCAATTGTTGCGACTATCTCCATAGCCTATTGCGGTGGTGGTGGTGATGGGATGACTACTATGCTTCAAGGTCGCCATTCCTTCTTCACCATAATTGGAGAAAAAGGTCAAGAAGGAGAGATCATCCTTGTCATAGTAGGTGGTGTAGATGGGACAAGATCTCTCTGCATTATCCATATCACCAATGGGGTTCTCTTCTCCCCTGATGTGGCCTTCATGGCCTTGGCTAGAATAGTAGATACTAGGACATGTACAGGAGATGGCAGACAGGGAGAAGAGTGGTGTGGTGGAGGCACCACCAACTTTCACTGGATAGGAGCTCCACTCATATGATGTGTAGTCCCCGTGTGTAAGATACTGTCAATATGGTCGGTGAGGGCACCGCGATGGAAATACCCAAGTGCGAGGCCTAACTATCATCGTACTATGGCTCCGACTGGTAACATGCGATGGGCTCTCGCCCTCTCCCTGCTACGCCCATGTGGGGATCGGTCTCAAATCAAATTGAGCCTCTCAATCATCGTAGGCTCACCACTCGACATAAAATGGGCTGCATGACCTCCTCCTCTCACTAACAAGTGTTTGAAACTGAACCGCTAGTAGAGGTGAAGTAGAAATCCACCTAGCATCCTCTCTATTAGATCTAGGGAGAGGGTGGAACTAGTTTTTTGTAACTAGCAGGGAAATGATCCGAGGTTCTATAATAGACTAAGTGGCTGCCTCCAACTCCCTAGCAATGCCAGTGTGATACCACTTAATGTGATTCTTGTTTCTTTTCTTTGGGTCTAGGTAGTGCGGTAGGAACTAGACCCAACCTCGAAAGCAGGGGAGATAATCCCTAGAATCAGGGGAGTCTTCCCCTTTTAGGGAGCCAATGAGTGGGTACTAGCCCTAACTGTGGAAGCATGGGGAACAATCAGCGCTAATCAGCGTCACTGCTCGAGGGAACTGCCATAGCCTTCCTCTTCAGTAAGGGGATCTCTGAATTAGATGGTACGTCAATCTGGATGACCATCTATTAGGGAATTAATTAAAACCTCTAATTATATAACTAATCTTGTCGGAGCCATGTGGACCTCTGACTCGGCGCACACTTTCCACGTTGTGTGACAAGATTTGTCACTTAAGTTATCACATCCCAATGCTACATCAGCGATAGCACTACGTGCTTTCTCTCTGGATCATCCAATCAAGGATCAGATAGTTGAGATCGAGCCCATAGTTCTTAAAGGATAAATCCATGGATCCTACCCATCTTTATCAGGACCGTAAATCCAAAATGTGCAGATGGATGGTCCATAATCCATCACTGAGTTTGCCTGTGGGAAAGGGCATCTGTCCACTCTTTAGGGCAAGATTTGAGCTCAAATGAACTCGACTTGAACTTAAACTCAACCCATACCATCATCATGCAAGGGGCAAGACATCCAATGGTCAAACTGCAATAGGGTGAAACTTTCTTTCACAAAGGACCAAACACTTCCTATTCTAGGCTCGATTTGAAAGCATACCTCACTGGAGGCTATCACCAATGCTCCTAATAGTCGAGGTAGCTTCATCTAGTGGAGATGAAGCCCTATTGAAAGTTTCAAGCCTTGTGATGAAGTGGATCTTCCTATGGACCAAGGTGGGCTTCAATTTCTTGCGGCCTTGATTAAACTCCCCTCTCCCGTTCCTTGAGAACTTGGATGAAGCTTTAGATCTACTTGATTAGGTCCCCTCAAGGTGCTTAAAGGAGGAATTGAGCTGAAATTGAACATTGAATGGGATTGAATTCCCTACTACCACCCCTATTTTCAATTTTGATAAAGCTAAGAAATGGAGAAATGAAAAGTGCTCTAGGAGGCTTGGAGAAGCTTGAGGATGCTTGCTCTAAGTTTCCTAGCTTTAATCGAATGTGAGTGTGTTGGATTCAACTGAAATTAAGGGTAGTATATCTCCCTTTAGGTGGATCGAAAGGCCAAGCATAGAGATTCTATTTTGATCAAATTCACCCTATGCAATGGGTTTGTTAGGCCATTTAGGGTGGTATGTGATTTGATTTTGGCCAAAGGAGGAAGTGGAGAAGTTTCCATGTGCTTAATTGAGTGGAGGACAGATCCCAAGTGCTCAATTTCTAAATGGGAAGTTGGTTTTGCCATTGGGTTGGGTTTGCCTGACCTAAACCCATTGGGTCATGTGCACCATACTTACTAGTGTCCATGGAGTCCGCTAAGAGGGTGCCAAGTGGCCATGAAAAGGATTTGACCAAATTCCAAGTGAATTTGACCAAGAATTACCCTTTGACCTAGGGGTAAAATGGTCATTTGGCTTGTATTTCAATTTGAATATATTTGGTATGATTTTAAAATGGGTTAGGCCAAGTTTCAATGAATTTGGAATTGATTTGATATGATTTGGCTCATGTTGACCCATTTAGGTCAAAATGGGTCAACTAGGGTCAAGTTGACCAATTGGTCAAATTATGTCAAACCGAGGGTTGGGTCAAGTTCATATGACCATATGAATTGATTTTGTATCTTTGTTTCCATTGAATTTGGTTTATATTTGGATTTGGTTCATTTGATTTCATTTAGTTCTAATGGGTCAAGTTGACCAATTTGACCCATTTGACCTATTTGGGTTAGGTCATGGGTTGGTTTAGGTTTAATTGGTCATTTGAAATATATTGGTATCTTTGTTTCCAATTAATATTGGTTTAATTTGATTTTGGCTCAATTTGGCCATTTAGGTCAAGTTGGGTTCAGGGTCAATTGGGCTAGGTTGGGTCTAGTTGGGCAATTGAGGCTTTGGTCAAGTTCAATAAGTGATTTGCAATGAACTTGACCCATTAGTTTCAATAAATTTAGCTTAGATCAAGTTTCGACACATTTTGACTTTTTAGGTCAAGTTGGGTCAACTTGGGTCAAGTTTCCAATTGGGCTAGGTCAAGCTCAAATGATGACTTGGTCAAGTTCAAACATTGATCATAAACAGGTTTCAATTAATGGTTTCAATTAATTTGGCCTATGGTGGATTTTAGCTAGGTGTTGACTTTGTCAACCATTAGGTTTGACTTAGTTTGACCTAATTTGAGTGATTGATCATCTCATGACGATTGTTGCTCATAATGTGAGGCTTAGGTGGGCTTAGTTCAATCTAATTTGGGTAGGATTTGAATTTGGTTCAAAAGAGGTACTTTAAGTCACTTTGCGTCAAGTGAGCCTAAGTGGGTCAATTGACTTGATTAAGGCTTGAATCAAGTTTGGTTGAACTCACATTTGAACTTATGATTGAAATATAAATCCATTTGCAAGTGATTTTGAGTCAAATGGGTTTTGATTCATTTGACAATTTCAAGTTCAAAAGGGTGAACATGAGTTTGATTTGGGTTTGATTTTTTTAAATTTAGTTTTGATTTGATGATTGAAGTTTGTATTTATATTTGGATTCAAGATTGAAGTATTGATTGAATCATGAAGAAAAATCAAGAGTTTGGCTTGATTTGAATTTGATTTGGCTAAGTTCAAGAATTTGACTTGAAAGGCTTAGGTTGAATTTTGGAATTTGGATTTGAATTTTGAATTGATTTTGGATATTTGAATTTATATTTTTTTATATTTATGAATATAAATGAGAATATAAATGGGCTATGAGAAAATTTCTTGAATTTGAATTAATTTGGATTTGATTTAGGCTAAGTCAATAAGATAGAATCAAAGTGACTTAGGAAAGTTTTGAACTTGGAATTTCAATAAGCTTCAATCATTTGGAATTGGTTTGAGTTTGGAAAACAATTAAGTTGGAATTGATTTAAGGTTTGAGAAAAATCAATCAAGTTGGAATTGATTTGAGTTTTGATGTTGAATTGATTTGTCGTTTGACTTGAAGGAAGTGAGGAGTTGGTTCAAGCTATGGGGTAGGCAAGTTTTCCTAACACCCACATGACCTATTCCTATGGCTAACTCTTCTAAGTCTCTGGTTGGGTTGAGTGTTCAACTAATCACTAGAAATGTCTTAAGACTAAGGAAACTCTTAGTTTCTAAGATGTCCTATGTCAGATGGAGGGGTTGAGAGTTCTAAAATGAGGTCAACAAAGGGCCCCAATAGGTGTGGTGACGACAAGGAACACACATGTATTGGTGTTGGAAATGATCAACAACACCAAGCAACTAACAATGATCTACTCCCAACCCAAGGTGTAGAAGGAATCCTTATGTCATCATGTGGACATAAGAGAGTAAAGGAAGAATCCACTAGGGATAGAGTATGTGAACCTTCCGCTAGGAAAATAGGTCCAAATCATCCACTAGGGGATAAGAGGTTTAAAATCTACTGAGGGATTAGAATTCAAGATCTGCTGAGGAAATTAGAAAGATTTGCATCTCACTGAGGAGAAGCAAATGGAATGATTTGGATTGTTTGATAGTTTTGATTTGTTTGACTCCACTGAGGGAGATTGATTGGATTTGTTTAATTTGTTGTTTTTGACTCCATTGAGGGAGGAGGGCTAGATTTTTTTCAGACTTTTAAGATTTTGAGATGGAACCTATTAGTTTATGATGGATCGTGCTGAGTAAGAGCCATGGAGGCCTAGGCCTAACTTATATTTACCAATCCAAAGGGATAGTCAACCAAACACATTGTAAGACTATCCAACCAAAGGGAATGCCTTTAAGTACACAGTAGCTGTACTAGGAAGAAATCATAGTAGACTTAGATCCTCCAAAGTAGGGACCAGTTACTAGGGTTATCCATTGGCAAGGTATTAGATGAAACCCAACCTAGGGCTGACTATTGAGTGAATGCCACTGGGGGACTTAGATCAACTCAAAGATAGTCAAGATTAATTTCATTTTTAGGTTTATTTTGATGAATCCCATTAGTTTTTGATGGATTGCATTGAGTAAGAGGCCTTGAGCTAGCTTAGATTTACCAATCCTAAGGGAGTAGTATATCAACCACACAGTAGGACTATCCAACCAAAGGGGTTGCCTTTCGATTTGTAATGGTCAAGTTAGGAAGAAAATGTGGGGACTCACATCTTCCAAAAATATGGAACCACTGGGGTGATCAGTTGGTAAGGCAACAAATCAAACCCAACCTAGGGCTCACTATTAAGTGAATGCTGTTGGGGGACTTAGATCAAATCAAAGATAGTCAAGATTAATTTTATTTTTTATTTGTTTTGATGGATTCTGTTGGTTTGTCACTGAGAAGGAGCTTATATCAGCCTATACCTATCTTAGATTTACTAAACCAAAGGGAGTAGTTTCTCGGCTGATGGGAGAACTATCTGACCAAAGGAGTGCCTTTCAGTTTGGAATGATCAATTCATGGGAAGAATGCTCGAGGATTCACATCTTCCACTACAAAAGACCACCAGGGTGATCGGTTGCTTTGGGCAACAAATCGAATCGGACCTAAGGTTACCCGTCAGTTTGCGACAGTCATGCTAGAAAGAATGCATCATAGGCTTACATCTTCTAAAGCAAAATAACTATCGAGGTAACCTACTTTTGGCAAAATAGATTGAACCCCATAACACTATGGAGTGATTCGACGGGACATATCTCAACTTAGGTAGTCAGGCAATGCCTATAGGGAGTTCTACTGACACTGCCCTAAAGATAGGATGCCTGCTTGGGAAAAGGGTCCCTTTAGGGGCTTGAATTCCTAATCCACAAGAAAAAAAAAATTGTTTGTTTATCGTGGACTCTGTAAGTTTATGAGGGATCAAACTAAGAAGGAGCTTATGTCAGCCTAAACCAATCAAAAATTTTTTGAACTAAGGGAGAATCTACGCATTCGCTAAAAAAATTCTCCAACCATAGGGGTGGCTACCAGGAAAGGGGGACTGTCCAATCCAAGAGTAACTCAGGTAGTGTCTAAATGGGGTCGTAAAGGATGTGATCCAAATAGAGTGCTCGCAGGGAGAGGGGCCACTAAGGACTTGATCAAAAACCCTAGAGAAGATAATATCATAAGTATTCAACGGCCAACTCAAGGAGAAAGTGTGGGGACTCACATCCACCAAGAGTGGTGTATCCATCAAGTGAGTCACTATCAGAATTATGAACATCAATCAATCTAAAGTGCTCATTGATTTGCAATAATCAACTTAAAAAGAAAGCTCGAGGACTCACATCCTCTTATAGCAACACTGACTGCTGGGATAGTCTGTCTTCAGCTCGATAAGTTCCATCCGACTTAGGGTAACTATAGAGTGAATGCCACTAGGGGACTTACATCGACTTAAGTGTAGTCAAGAGGAAAAGGATCCACTGGGGGACTTATCCTAAACATCAAATATACTCAACCTAGTTAGATCAGGATGATTAGTTCAAGAAGAAAGCGTGGGGACTCACATCTTCTTAAAAAAAATCAACATGAGGTAGCTTATTGGCTGGGTACTGAAGTCTACCAAACTAATAAGGCTCTCATTGGTTTACAATGGTCAAGTTAAGAAGAAAGCATGAGGACTAACATCCTCCAACAAATGACCATTGAGGTAACATACTAATGAGGTAGCATGTAAACCCGACCTTGAGCAGCTAATGAGTGAGTGCCAAAGAAGGCTTGCTCCCACATCAAAGTAGCCCGAGATAAAAGATATGTGTTTGTGCTTGAAGGAATAGGATGCCTATGGGGGACTCTTACACCTAGACCTCAAGGATACTTGACCTAGTCAGTGCATGATGGCTAGCTCAAGAAGAAAGCGCGGGAACTCAGATCTTCTTAAATAAAGTCAACATGAGGTAGTTTACTGGCTGGACAGTAAAGATTAGCAAACTAACAAGGCACTCATTAGTTTGCAATGGTCAAGTTGGGAAGAAAGCATGAGGATTCACATCGTCCAACAAATGACCACTAGGGTGACATACTAGTAAGGTAGCATGTGAACGAAGAAGCTAAAGAGTGAGTGCCATAGGCTTGCTCCCACATCAAAATAGCAGATAAAGATATGTAATTTGTGCTTGAAGGAATAGGATGCCTGGGGACTCTTACACCTAGATCTCAAGTATACTTTACCTAGTGCATGATGGCTAGTTCAAGAAGAAAGCAGAACTCACATCTTCTTAAATAAAGTAAACTTGAGGTAGTTTACTGGCTAGATAGTGAAGAATACCAAACTAATAAGCCACTCATTGGTTTGCAATGGTCAAGTTGGGAACAAAGTATGAGGATTCACATCATCCAATAAATGACCACTAGGGTGACATACTAGCAAGGTAGCATGTGAACCCAACCTAGAGCAGCTAATGAGTGTGTACCACAGGGGCTTGCTCCCACATCAAAATAGCCCGAGATAAAAGATTTGTGAATGTGCTTGAAGGAATAGGATGCATGTGGGGGACTCTTACACCTAGACCTCAAGGATACTCAACTTAGTGAGTGCATGATGGCTAGTTCAAGAAGAAAGCATGGGGACTCACATCTTCTTAAATAAATTCAACATGAGATAGTTTACTGGCTAGGTAGTGAATACTACCAAACTAACAAGGCACTTTAGTTTGTAATGGTCAAGTTGGGAAGAAAGTGGACTCATCCTCAAAATGACCACTAGGGTGACATACTAGCAAGGTAGCATGAATTCGACTTGAGACTAATGAGTGTCATAGCTTGCTCCCACATCAAAGTAACTGAGACAAAAGATATGTGTTTATTGTTGTGCTTATGTTAAATGGAATAGGATAGTTTTCTCATAGCTACCCTAAACACACTTGGATGTATGAAATGGTGCCAAGATGGCAACTAAATTCCATGAAAGGATGACTTGGGTTCTCTTACACCTAACTTAGTTGTGCTTATCAAAATAGGATTCCTCTGGGTTCTCTCACACCTATTCTAATAGCTAGAGATTGTTTGTGTGGTGAAAGAGGGATAGGATGCTTCTTCTCTCCCCCAATCTAGACACATTATAGAGGATTCGACAAGTAAATAATGCTTCAAGAAGAAGATTTTGATGAATTGAATCATATTTTTGTTCTTTTATTGATAATTATTTTCAAACATGATTTATGGTAATATTTCTTCAAATGAGCGATTAATTAGAAGCTGTTCCCCTTTTGTCAATGAGCTAATAAGATCCTCCTTGGTGCTCTATGACATAAGGGCCTTCCCAAGTGGGTTTAAACTTGCCTCCCATCTTTCAATGGGCAAAAATTGGTCTCCTTAATACTAACATAATTTCTCCTACTTGGAAAGACCTAGGGCGGACTAGCTTGCTATGAGCTCGAATCATTTTGGCTTTATACAACTCAAGGTTTTGGCATGCCTATAGGCGACTCTCCTCCAAACCTTTGAGCTCTTCTAATCAAAACTTTGCATTTCACTCTATAATGATCTTCCTATCCAATGCTATCCTTAGTGATGGAAGTTTAACTACTAAAGGTAGAATAGCTTTGGACCCAAACACTAAAGAAAATATAGTAGATTGAGTTGGAGTTCGGTATGTGGTGCGGTAGGACCACAAGGCTTCAACCAACTGCTCATTCCATTATCATTTATTATCGTCAAGTATATTCTTTAGTATTTGGATAAGAATTTTGTTGAATGCTTTTGCTAAGCCATTTTCTCTAGGAAGTAGATGGTGGAGTATCTCCAATCTATAACGTGTCTTCTGGCAAAGTTGTTGATCATGCTGCTTTTGAATGCAGTACCATTCATTGAGGCACCCCGAACCTATATATGATATGTTTCTTAAAAGACTGAATCACATGCTAAGCTATGACCTCTCTCAGTGGGATTGCCTCCGCCCACTTGGAAAAGTAGTCGGTGGTAGCTAGAATAAACTGATGATCCTTGGAAGAAAGTGGATCGATCAGACCCACAATTTTCGTACCCCAGCACTCAAATGGCTATGAGGCTAATGTAGGGTGTATAATGTTGGGTGGCTGATGTAAGACCACCGTGTACCTCTCGATGGCATCTCTAGCTACATCCATGTAGTCATAATCATCGAAGGCGGTAGTATCCTAGTCTCTTGATCCTTCTTTCCTCTTGGACTAGATTGATGCACTCGCATGACTAAATGTACCGAGGTTATGATGCCAAGGGCTTAATGTTTATCTAAAAAATGTAACCACATTTGATCGAAAGACTATTGGTACAAGGTGTCATCAACAAGAGCATAAGAGAGAGCTCTCTATTTCACCTGATGGGCTTGTGACTTTTCTTGAGGTAGTTTGTCGGTGTTCAAATAGTATATGAATAGTTGCCTCCAGTCTAGCTCCTTATCCTTATAGGCAATGACACCCTCCCCTTCAAGAGAAAGTCTCTCGATGAGTTCATCATCAATAACGGATGAGACTTGTCTATTTTAGACCCTTATTGGAATGGACTCATCTTTTCAGACATGATTCTTTTGCAAGTCTTGCCAAAGCATCTTTCTTGTGTTATGCTCAAGAAACCTAATAGATGGTGACTTTGGGGATTTGGGCCAACAATTTCATGGTATACTCATGGTAATGATGAAGCTTAGGTTTCAGAACCTTGAAGGACCTGGCAATCTAGTTGATGACCAATTGAGAATCCCTAAAGATTTGATGCTCTTGACACATATGATGGTAACTCATTGATAATCAAAGTCATACACTTCATTGTGCGGGGATTAGAGAGATAGTATGAGAATCTCATCACCCTACCCCTTTCTTACCTAGAAGAGTAGATCAGGGTGCTTCTCCTTTGTGAAAGGAAGCCACGCCATCAAAATACATCTCCCATCAGTGGTTGTCAATCTCACCTAAGTTCATGATTTGTTCGTTAGGGAGATCATCACTAAGCGGAGAATTAGTAGACAGGGGGTGTGCCGCTAAGAAATCTACTAGTGCTTGTCCTTTTACCACATGGAGGGGTACGAATGTGATATCAAACTGCTAGAGTATCATGGACCAACATGCTGAACATCCAGATAGTGTTGGCCATGTCATGAGATACTACATTGGATTTGTCCTGGAAATCAAGTTCACCATATGAGAAAGCATATAGTATTGTAGATTTTGGGATGCAAAGATAAAAGCTAAGCAATGTTTCTCAATAGGTGGGTAATTCTCTTCAGTAGGAATCAGACGATGGTTAAGATAGTAGAGAGCACTCTCCTTCCCTTCATTGTTTCCTTAGGCCAACAAAGCACCAAGGGAGTCATCCAATGCAGCAGTGTAGAGGATGAGTGGCCTACTCGGGATAGGGGTTGCTAAAACTAGTAGCTTCACCAAATACGGTTTGATATCTTCGAAGGCATGCTGGAACTTATTATCCCACTTGAACTTGACATCCTTTTTGATAAGTGTTGAAAATGAAATAAAGTGTCTTAGATATGCCAACTATCCTTGAAAAGATCTGAGTTGAGTTAAACTTTTAGGAGGTGGCATTTCCAAGATAGCTTTGATCTTTTTAGGATCTATTTCTATTCCCCGATGTTGGACAAGAAACCCAAGAAGTATCCCCGAAGCTACTCCAAATGTACACATCAAGGGATTCATTTTGAGGTTATATTATCTTAATCGTTCAAAAACTACTCTCAAGTTAAAGTGACGATCTTCCTTTTCTTTGCTCTTGACTACTAGATCATCAATATAGCACTCAACCTGATGATGGATGAGTTCATTGAAGATCTAAGTCATGGCCCCTTGGTATGTAGCACTAGCATTTTTAAGGCTGAAAGGCATGCCTCTATAATAATATATTTCGATCGGGGTTCAAAAAGTAGTGTTTCTTTTATTCTCGGGGGCCATCTTGATTTGGTTGTAGCCAGATGACCAGTCAATGATGGAGAAAATTACATGAGATGAGGAGAAAACCACCATTAGTTATGGTATAGGAAGAGGAAACTCATCCTTAGGACATGCCTTGTTTAAGTCCCTAAAATTGATGTAAATGCGAATTTGGCCATTCTTCTTCTTGGGATGACACGGCAAACTAGGTAGGGTATTTTTCTTCCGATGAAACCAAGCGATCAATTTCTTGACTTAAATGACCATTGTTCAATTTCTAATCCCATGTGTCTAGGAGCTTGTTTGATAGGATTAATGCTAGGATCTATTACTAGTTTGTGTGCTGCTACGTCAGGAGATAATTCGAGCATTTCTTCATAACTCCATGAAAAGTAGTTTTTAAACTTAGTCAATAGCCTAACTAATTCATTAGTTTCTTCTTCATTCCACAACAAACTAGTGTATGTCGGGCGTGGATTTTCTTTTATCCTGAGGTTGATTTCTTTAAGCTTGTCAATTATTTCTAAACAGACATCCTCATAAGAGTTAGTGTTGTGTAAAAAGAACCTATCAGACTCAAATGGTTGGTGAGAACTAAGCAAATATCATCATCATTTGGACCCACATCTGAATCCTAGTCTGATCGATATCCTTTCTGTGTTGTTCCATAGCTTCTCAAGTACTCTAACCTATGCTTAGACCATGTATAAGGAACCAAACCTTTCTTTGCAAGATTAAGAACACAAGGAGAGTACCAGTCAAAAGGCAATTTCATTAATTCTTTGTTTGAAATATCCTTAAGTCCTACATCAGGTTTTGGACTCTAGGATGATGATCCCAAAAGGAATCTCTTTGGTTTGACATCTCTGGAAGACTGAGGAGCTTCCTTAACTACTAAATATTTAACTTTTTGAATGAAAGTGAGCTAAGAGCTAAGGTTCTTAACTGTTTTCTAATAGTTTTACATACATTTGATTCGAATACTTTTGTGCTTTGTCTGGAAGCCTGGTCTTTGTCACTGTTTGGCTCAAGTGTCACCTCTAATGAAACCCATTGAGAGGGGTAGACTGGCATAATAATTACATTATACTTATCCTCCAAGTTGGATTCCAAGTCTATGTGAATAGTAGGGGTACTCCTATGAACTGTAACATAACCCCTATTGGCTGATGGCCAACTAGGGGTCTTTCCTTTATTACCTCTATGTCACTCTACCTCTTTGGTGGAGGTCACATCATCCAACCCACATGATGATGGAATGTGTGGTGGAATGTGATATGGGCCTACTTCTTCTTCAATTTCCCTTTCTTGTTCACATTTTTATTTTTCTTTTTCTTTTTCTTTTTCTTCTTTTTCTTTTTCTTTTCTTTTATGTTTGAATTTTGTCTAAGTTCATGAGAAAGGGTGTTTTGAGGAAGTTAGTAGGTCGCATCCTTATATATCTCAACCTCTCTAACTAAAAATGGCTTTTCATCTCCTTTTACATAGTACTCAATCCCATCCTTCCTAAACTTGAAGCAATGAGTAGGATGGAATCATCTTATTCTGATGTATCCAAGGCCTACTAAGCAAAGTGATGAACAAAGTATTCGAATCAATGATATAAAACTTGGGTTCAATCTTCCAGTCACCTATCTCCAAAGGTAACACTATGAAACCTAAAGCCCTCTCACCCTATTCATTGAATCCTCTCAACATCATTCGATCTCTTCGGAGTATGGAGATGTCGATCCTCAAATAGGCAAGGGTCTTTAGACTCATAATGTTCACAGAAGCACTTGGATCTATGAGAACTCTGGCTAATCTGAATCTTCCCAAATCAACTATAATGTAGAGGGGACGGTTGTGCTCCATGTCCCCTAGAAGTAGGTCTTCATCTGTGAAAGTGATTCCCTGAGCTTCTCTGGAATAATGTGCCTCCTCTCCAATAGCGGTTAGCTGAGCTAAGCATATTTCAAGATCAAGGAGAGCCTTGATTAATGATTCCCTCATCTCTTTGGATAAGATAAGGGCATCGTATATGCTTAGCTTAGATGCCAACTTTCTTAGGTGAGAGAGGACATTGTAGTCCACCTTGGGTTGATCTTCCACATACATATCTAAGGGTGGAGCATCCTATGAAGGAGCTTCTTGTCATCTGAACCAATGACTTATTTCCCTCTATCTTGAGGTGCTGCCCTAGGAAGTAGAACCTTGCCACTACGGAGGTTGACTTCGGTGATCTCTTGTGGCAGGGTAATGGAAGATTCTATGTGCACGTCAAGCTCAGCTATAGCTTCTCCTATGGGACCCTTAGAATCGAATGATTCTAAGTCTATCTCAAGAGACAAACCCGTATAATTCAAAGAAGGAAAGTCTAACTCTGAATCAGAATGAGGAAGATCAGAACTATTATAATTATTGTTTAGACTTGAAGAATTTTCATTAGGAATAGATTTAGACAACCCATCAGAAGTGACACAGATATAATTCAAGCTAACTTCATTCTATGATTTCTTGGATTTTGAAGAAGGTGCACAGTAAAAATTAAGTAAAGTAAGTGGGGTGAGGGATTTGATGCCCTCATCCACCAATACAAGATGTCTACTAGAAGAGCTAGGCAAGTAGGTAGTCTTGATTTGATAATAATAGTGGTGGAGGTGGACTTGGTTGGTGGTTGTGCTACTAGGCTATCCCGGGTTGGCACAAGCTGCTGTTATTGCTGAGCTCCCCCTTTCCCTGAGTTGGCTTTGGCAACTTGCAAACCTTCCTTGATGTTGGAGGTTTGAGCCTCAGCACCAAGGAAAGTTTCTCGATTTTAGAAATAATTTTCTTAGAGTGCAGGGATAAGAAAATGTCCAAACCTTCTTTAGTTTTGGAAGGATCAGTATCCCCAAGGATTACCCATGGAACTGGATGGTTGTTCCACAAGGTATTCCTTTGGGATAACTATAACAGTCTTGAAACTATGTTCAAGCCAATCCTTGAATGAAAAGTAATCTTCCAAAACATGACCTAGCATGGTAAGGGAAAAGTTAGGATCATTGCTTTTGCCCACTTTCTCCTCCTAAGTTGGTAGTCCTATTTGGCTTCTCCTTGTAAGCTAGTACCTTGTTGATCGACTTTAAAAGTTTTGATGATGAAATCTTTGAGCATGAAGGCGACCGGGCCATTGATATTCTTAAGCAGAATCTCGATGGCATAATGGTTTGCATTTCATACTCACATTACACCATCTAAGAATGTAATCAATGAGGGACTCATCTAGGTTTTGTTGAGCCACAACGAGATCGCCTACAGTTACCCTTTGTCGTGCTCCAGCAAACCTCTTGATGAAGAGTTGCTCCAACTCAGCAAATGTCTTCTTCTGGGGAAGTTAGCATACCAATCAAAGGCTATGCTAAGCTAATGATAAAGAGATAGAAGAGTAAAGCATGCCACTGTTGCAACAGCCCTGAAGTGTGCAATATGTTTTCGGGTTCCCGCCATGAAGCTTTTGAAATAAGGTGGTACGAAACCCTTAGGATATTAGATGGCATCAAATTCCTCCAGGTAGGGTCTACCCTTTGGAACTGATGATCCTCCTCGGGCTTGAGCCAACACTTCTCTCTACTACTCTACCATAGTTCTAATATCTTTTTCCTATATGGAGTACTATCCACTACCTTCTTATGGTCGGTCTTACCCTACTCTTGGAGGTAAAGTCTTGGTGGATCAAGACATGCACCAACTAAACTAACTAGTCTCAGCTATAGTAGGATGAACTGGCAGTGCTTATTTCTAAAGTGCTAAGACTGCTGCTAACAAGTCCTCAAGCTACTTCCCCATCTTATCTATTTGTTCATTTTTCTACTTTAACTTCTGGAGGTGTTGGGTCAAGTACACTGTGTCTTCCTGCTTGGCCTCAGCTCCTTCGATAGTCTGTTGCTCATGGAGGAGGGAACCCCATGTATCTACCATGTGTACCCCTGATGAATCCTCTAATAGGTCATCTTCATTCAGATCAAAGCTGATCTTTTCATCCTCTAAATGGTGCCATGCATATCCTAAGATTTCCTTCTTCTCCATTAGATATTGGGCTACGATGTCATTTAGGGATCAATCTAACTGAACAGGCATGAAAGATCAGGTCTGACTGGTAATTGGATCACTGTCATGAATAGATAAGCACCAAACCTATGAAACTGCTGGTGAGCTCATCTTGTGAGGACTATGCTCACTAGAGGAAAGATACTCTTCACTGTTGCTGGATATAGGCGAAGTGGCACTCTTAGGATGATCTATAGGCATAGGGGTTGAACTATCTCTTCCTCCCTCAACTGTTATGACTATCTCCACAGCCTGCTGTGATGGTGGTGGTGATCGGATGACTACTATGCTTCAAGGTCACCATTCCTTCTTCACCATAACTGGAGCAGAAGGTCAAGAAGGAGAGCTCGACTTTGCCATAGTAAGTGGTGTAGATGGAACAAGATCTCTCTATCATAGCCAGATCACCAACGGGGTTCTCTTCTCCCCTGATGTGGCCTTCATGGCCTTGGCTAGAATAGTAGATACTAGGACATGTATAGGAGATGGCAGATGAGGAGAAGAGCAGTGTGGTGGAGGCACCATCGACTTTCATGGGATAGGAGTTCCTCTCTGTAATGAGTAAGATCTGTGTCGGAGGTGAGGGTAGCAGCGATCTAAAATCCATAAGTGCGAGGCTACTACTATAACCTCTCAGCACTCACTAGTAACATGAACTGATGTACGGGCCTCTCCAGCCCTCTCCTGCCTAAGCTACCTGCCCATGCTGTGGGGGATAACTGGTCTCAAATCAAATTGAGCCCTGACCATCATCCATGGCTCACCTACTTGGTGTAAAGCTGGGAGGTGACCTCCTCCTCTCTCTAAGTGCTTGAAATGCTAGTAGAGGTGAAGCAAAAATCTTCCAAAAATCTTCTATATTAGACCTAGAGAGAGGGTGGAACTAGTTTTCTGTAACTAGCAGGGAAACCATCCAAGGTAACTCCCTATAATAGCTCCAACTCCCTAGCAATGTGAGTGTGATACCACTTGATAATGCTTGTTTCTTATTGGGTCTAGGTAGGTTGAGAAGGTAGGAACTAGAACCTCAAAAGCGGGAGACAATCCCTGGGAGCCTTCCCCTTTTAGGGAGCTAGTGAGTGGGTACTATCCCTAGTTGGGGTAAGGAACAATGGGCACTATAATCACGTCACCTCTTTGGAACTGCATAGCCTTCCTCTTTGAGGGATCTCCAATTAGATGGCATGATGACTCCTCGGTCACCACACTCCTGCTAACTCTCGTGAAGGGAGTTCCCTCATATGTAATCCTGGCCCCCTCAAAGCCTCAGCCAATGTGGATGAGGTGGGCATAGTCAGATCATGAAAGGCTAGACTAATCTAAGGCCAAATCCATCCCATGAAGCGTGATCATACTTCATTGCAATCAATAAAATAAATGAAACTATTTGAAAGTGCAATGTTGAAAAAACTTGAATCATATTTCTATTTTGTTTATTTTGAATTGAATTTTAGAATTTGAACCCACACTCAACAACTAGAAAGTGTTAAGTGGGGCTCAAATGGATTTAGAAAAGATTTTGAGATTGATTGGAAAGAGGAATTTTTTGAATGTAGAATCCACTTTCAAAAAATTTGGGTATGTTGAAAATGGGTTCAAATATTTTTGGAGAGATGCTTCCATAGGTTCATATTTGAATTGTGATATTTTGATTTTGAGGACCCTTTATTTAACAAATTTAAGTATGTTAAAATAAAGGGTCAATTTAATTTTGTTTTGGATTTGTGATTTTTGGAGTTTACTCACTTAGCAAATTTGGGTATGCTAGGTGAGGTGTTTGAAAATAATTTCTTCTTTTTCTTTGTTTGCTTTGTTTTGTGAATCATTTGTGATTTAAAAATGGAATCCTCATTTATCAAATTTGGGTATGCTAAATGATAAATTTGAGTGTGTATTATTTTTAATTTTTTTTCTTTTGAAAATAGGATTCTTAGCAAATTTGAGTATGCTAAAAACCCTAATGTATTTTTTTTTATTTTTGATTTGATTTTGAAAATAGGACTCTTAGCAAATTTGGGTATGCTAAGGAAATTTTAATCTGTTTCTTTTGTTTTTGATTTGATTTTGAAAATATGATTCTTAGCAAATTTGGGTATGCTAAGGAAATCCTAATGTGTTTCTTTTTTTTGAATTGATTTTGAAAATAGGATTTTTAGTAAATTTGGGTATGCTAAAGAAATCCTAATGTGTTTCTTTTTGTTTTGGATTTTGTTTTAAAAATGGATGTTTCACTTTAGCAAATGTGGTATGCTAAAAGGAAGTTCCAATGTGTTATGAATTTTGTTTTGAAAATAGAGACTTCACTTTAGCAAATGTGGTATGCCAAAATAAAGTTCCAATGTGTTTTGAATTTTGTGAAATGGAGATTTTCCTTAGCAAATTTGAGTATGCTAAATGAAATTCCAAAAATGTGTTTCAAATTTTGTTTTGAAAATAGATACTTCACTTTAGCAAATATGGTATGCTAAAAATGAAGTTCCAATGTGTTTTGAATTTTGTGAAATGGAGATTTCACTTAGCAAATTTGAGTATGCTAAATGAAATTCTAAAAATGTGTTTCAAATTTTGTTTTTGAAAATGGGGACTTTACTTTAGCAAATATGGTATGCTAAAAATGAAGTTCCAATGTGTTTTATTTTTGAAATGGCATTTCACTTAGCAAATTTGAGTATGCTAAATGAAATTCCAAAAATGTTTCAAATTTTGTTTTGAAAATGGAGACTTCACTTTAGCAAATATGGTATGCTAAAAATGAAGTTCCAATGTGTTTTGAATTTATGAAATGGAGATTTCACTTAGCAAATTTGAGTATGCTAAATGAAATTCAAAATGTGTTTCAAATTTTGTTTTGAAAATGGAGACTTCACTTTAGCAAATATGGTATGCTAAAATGAAGTTCCAATGTGTTTTGAATTTTGAAATGGAGATTTCACTTTAAATTTGAGTATGCTAAATGAAATTTCAAAAATGTGTTTCAAATTTTGTTCTGAAAATGGAGCCTTCCCTTTAGCAAATGTGGCATGCTAAAATAAAGTTCCAAGTGTGTTTAAAAAAAAAAATTCTTTTGGTGTTTTGTTGATTTTGAAAGAGAGATTTCCATTTAACAAATTTGGGTATGTAAGATGGAAATCAATTTATGTTTCATTTTTCAAAGATGTAGTTTCATGTGTGATTATTGCTTTTTTTTAGAAAGAGGAAATTCCAACCTAATCATATATGGAATATGTTAAGAGGGATTTTAAAATAGTGTCATTTTATTTTGAAATTAAATCTTCATTCAATAAATTTGGGTATATTAAATGGAGATGTTCATATGTGCTTTAAAGTTTATTTTTGATTTTGATTGAAAATGAAACCTCCATTCAATAAATGTGGGTATATTGAATGGAGAGGTTTCATATGTGATTTTTTTTTTTTTGATTGGAAATGAAACCTCCATTCAATAAATGTGGCTATATTGAATGGAGAGGTTTCATATGTGCTTTTGGAAATTTATTTTGATTTTGATTGGAAATGAAACCACCATTCAATAAATGTGGATATATTGAGGGAGAGGTTTCATATGTACTTTTGAAAAAGTGAAAATTTTCAACTTAACACATGTGGAATGGTTGAGTGGAATTTCAAAGTTGTGATTTTGCTTGAAGGTGTAACATCCATCCAACACATTTGGATGTATTGAATGGAAAGGCCCATCTTCAAATTTTGTGCTTTTTTGAAAAACATGATTGTTGGTTTTATTTTTAAATGTTCCTACATGTAATTATGAAAATTGTTAGATGTAGTGCAAATATTTTATTAAGTGTATTTTGAAAAGTGTTTTTTGAAAAGCAAGACTTTTATGAAGGATTTATTTTGTCTTTATTTTTTGGAATGAACCTTTCCTTACCATAAAATGGTAAGGAGGAAGTCTTTAATTATTTTCTTTTATTAAATTCTTATTTTACCATTGGTACCCATTGGGGAACCATGAGGATTTTAAGTCCAACAGGTGAGGTCCTAAAACCTAAAGATGTTGGCTAGCTTAACTTAAGGATGAAATAAGCTCGATTATGAAAAGAAAGATAGTATTGGATTCATACAAAAGTACAAACCCACTATCGATACAAGATAATCATTTGAAGATGGAGAGAGAATCCTCAGTGAGTCGCCAAAAATCAATGGTGAAATTATATATTCTACCTTTATCTATCCTTTTTGGGAAAGAATAAATGAAAACAAATATAATATTGGGATACCACACAGATCCATAGATGATCTTATTAGGGTGATCAGGTACGATATTGAGGAAAGGTGTACTATCTTGAAAGATAGAAGTCACCACCCTACAGTGGACCTAATCACCTTAATAAGGACTCCTAAGGACTATGGGTCTTCAAAATGTACCAGAGATTCTTCCCCTACTCTACATGAAAAAGTAAAGCAGGTTTATTTTAAATCGGGTTGATTAAGTTCCCTACAAGGGAAAACCCCATAGTTAATTACATCAAGGAAGGATTAGGAATACTCTCGATTAAGGTAAATGATCATTGTCTCCAAAAAATTTCTAAAGGTAGGACTATCAATTGGTTTATTTTTAGAGTCAAGTGGGATCGAGGAGGAGGAGTTCTTATCAAGCTAAATGAAGAAAAGTAGGGGATTCCTAGGATACTAAGAAGCTTAGTATGCACCCCAAACTATCCTATGATTGGGCTTTATATTTTTTTTGAAATTGAATTGGTTTTTTTGAGTTGAATTTTTATTAGAAAGTTAAGGCTTATAATTCCACTATACAAGGTCCTAGAAATTCCTAAGAGGTGAGGATTTATGCTCGTAACTCGTAAAGGAAAGTATCAACCTCTGAAACTAAATATAAGGAGCTTCAGTGAGGGCCAAAAGCATGACCCAAATCTAAGGTGAAAATGGGTATTTGGTTTACCTCCATAAGAGAGGATAAACCACCTAACTGATGCACTTACAATCACTTTGGGGTGGCCGCCAACTAACTCCTCCTGTGATTTAAATATGTAGGCAAGTCAAATGCTTTTGTAAGATAGCTAAGCTGTTATTTATTTAGAAAGTGACTAAATCCTTAAACACTCTCCCTAAGAGACTAGATCATGTAGGGTATGAGTTAATAACTTAAATTTAATAAAATTTTTTGTTATGTTTTATTTTCATTTTGGATAATCAATTTGACACAGGCTTTAGGATTCATATGCCTAATGCATGAGAAATTAAATTATGGGCCAAAATCAACAAGATAAGGAGGTGTGTTTCCACCATGGCTCTTAAAGGTAAAGCCAAGTTCTCAGCAAGGTGGAAGCCCTCAATCAAGAGTGAAATAATATGCTTTTATGCAAGATGAGAAAGAAAATACAACATCTAGCGGGGTTGCTAATTCTTTTATCTTGATTTATAGCCTAAGATTTAGATGAGGTTATGAGTTATTTATTTTAGTTTGAATTATTTTGATTGGATAGAAAAATTTTTTCCTAGAGCCTAATCATCATCGGGACATACATCAAAGCAAGTAGAAACTAGGAGATGATGTCTTAATGCACAAAACAACAAACATCAATCGTTTATAAAGCTAGCAAAAAAAAAAAAAGACATTTATGGTGGGCTCCACCACAAAACAACAAATTGCGTAGCCGAGCTCTACCCTTATACAACATAGATTACAAATAAATTAAATACAATCAAGATGGAATTCATTGTTATGGGGGTCTTCATTCTTCATTTTGTTATTCTTCATTCTTCATTATTCTTTTTTCTTTCTTCTTTTGGTTGGTTGGAATGTGGTTGCTCCAAAGGCTTCACATGGTACATAATGCATAGCCTTATGACCAATATTCATCCTAATACCCTATAACAATTATTTCAAAATCCTAATTGCAAAATTACATGAAAATGGGAAAAAAAATTATAACTAAAATAGAGATTAGCTCAATAAACCATACAATCCCTAGCATGTATAAATTGGACTTAGCACCCCACACATGGGATAAGTCCACTATTTTGGATTATGCTTAGGGGTATAAGCACGCATAGCAAAAAAATAATTTTATATTTTTTATTCTTAAGCACAATCCCTTAGAAGATAATGGTTAGACTAAGATCACCCTACCATTCAGTCTATATCATTTATACTATAATATTACATCACAAACAAAGCAAAATATCAAAAATGCACCATCCCTAACCTAAAGCTAGAAGTGGTGACTTAGCCTAATGTGTATGCTATTTAAGGTTTGTGTGGTATGCTTAGCTAGGCTTTAAGGTTTTAGAATGTATGAAAATGTTAGGGTGGTTTCAGTGATTTAGTTGATTTGGTTGATTATATTTTGTATTTTGATTTAGTTTGAATTAACCTATAATTAATTACTAAGTTGTAAAGAGAGAAAAATAGAAGAGAACTTCTCTTTCCTCCCAACCTTAAGTAATTTCTAAGGTAGATTCATATTTAATTTTTGTTTTGTCAATGTTTTGTTATGTGTTTTGATTAATCCTAAGTTTAGATTTTTTCTAAACAAACCTATTCAAAAAGAAAGGCATTTTAAGATTAAGTAAAGTGAAATACTATCACAAAATACACAACACTTTATTTCTTTCCCAACATGTGTAACATGCATATGGATGGACCATAAGCATATTTATACGTGCAAATGGAAATGTTTAGCACACCTTCATGATGAATGCTAAGTGATATTATTTAAAGAAAATTTGGAATGTTTCATGTATGCATGATTTTGTTAAGTAGAAAAGATGGATTATTTTATCCATTTTTTATATGCACATTTATAAGTATAAAAGACATAAGTGAGCACGAAGCCATTGTTAGATCCAGGGGAGTAAGGTATAAGACCTATATAGGGCTACTTAAAACTTCACCACCCCGATATTGTCCAGGTTAATATACCACTTCTCTTAAATATATGTGCATGTACAGAAAGAAATGTATGAAAAGAGAATCAAAAAGTTTATGTTTGTTTGATGCTGGTTTGATTGTTTAGTTTATATGGGTGATGTGGAATTCCTTCTTAAGTCATGACATAGGAGTGTTTAGGAATGGATTTAAGCAAGTGTGTATGTCCTTTTCAAATGGACTATACACTTGGCAAATCTATACAATTCTATGTTAAGAAAGAGGGAGAATCACATAACACATTTATACTCACATGCAAGCTTATAAATAATTATATAAGTAGCATACCTTTTAGTTATGATATTTGATTTATAAGTTTTGAAAATAATTTTGGATTTAATAGTGATAATAGCCATTCATATTCTTACTTTAGCCAAAACATGCAATTTGACATAAAGGAAATATTTCATTTTAATTTTTTTTAATTTTATTTCTAAATGGCATGAATGCATGATTTTCATATGACATTCATATTTAGCATGCTAGGAAATAAATAAAGTGATGAAAGCATGTAAATTCATTCACGCTAATTAATTCCTAAAGATAATCTTATGAAATAGGATTATTTAAAGCAAATCAAATTTATTTTAAAGAGATTTTTAGTTTTGTTTGAGTTTGATTTGAATTTGGGAAATGTTAAAGAGTTTGAGTCTAACCCATTTCCCTCATGTGTGAGTTTATTTAGTTTGTTTTTAGAACCATTAGATGATTTTTATATTTTGTTTAGGTTAAGGTGTGAATTAAGTGCATTAATTACCCCTTACCTACACCACTCTAACATAATTATGAGCCAATGTATGAAATAAAACCACACAAGGAATTTAAATCAGTAATGCACCTAGGAATGAAATAGCCTAATGCAATTGGCTCACAATTAATGATTAATTAAGCAAAAAGGTTTAATTTAAGTACTTTCATAAGCCTTCCCACACATGTGGGCTGAATTTTGATTTCCTTAAGCAACTTAGGTTATTGAACACCTAAGCACCTACCCAAGATGAATTCATTAAGTTTTGGAATGTTTTGAAAATTTTATGAAGTTAATTAAGTAGGTGATTAGTGGATTAGCCTTTAATTAAGTTTTAGATTAAGAAAGAAAGGGGTTTAAGGAATTAAGGAAAATATCCCAAAATTATTCCATAGACCTATTTTACTTAAGTGAAGCAATTAACTTAATAAAGGGATTAAACCACTATTCACATATTTAATTAAGCTTACATTAAGAGAGTGATTAAGGTTCATTAATTGATTTTCTAACTCATCAATAAATCCAAGAAAATTAGGGAGGCGAGGTCATCCCACTAAATGCATCTGAGAAATTTGAAATGAATTAAAGAAATAATAATTAGGGTTATTAAATTTTTCTAAAACAATTAAGGAAAATGCACTATTTAAAATTTATTAAAAATAATTTTAGTGAGTTCCTGAATGAATTATCTTCACAATGCATTTTGTTTTGTATTTTTTTAATTTTTGTATGTTTAGTTATGTTATTTTGAAGATTATGTGATTAAGGAATTAATTAAAACACCCAATTATATAACTAATCCCATCAGCATGGACTAACGGCGCTTTCCATGTGGTACAATGGGATTCATCAATTAAGTTGTCATATCCCAATGTCATGTCAACAGCATCGCTACGCATTTTCATTCTGGATCGTCCGATCAAGGATCGGCCAGTTGAGATTGAGCCCGCGGTTCTTAAGGGATAAATCCATGGATCCTATGCATCTTGATTCTATCCATCCAAAATGCATGAATGGACAATCCATGATCCACTAAGTTTACCTATGGGAAAGGGCATCCATCCACTCTTTAGGGCAAGATCTGAGCTCGATTGAGCTTAGATTGAACTCAAACTCAACCCACACCATCATCATGTAAGGGGCAAGACATCCAAAATGCAATGGGGGTGAAAATTTATTTCATAAAGGACCAAACACTTCCTATTCTAGGCTTTGAAGGCATACGGGAGGCTATCATGCTCTCAATTGGTAGCTTCATCTAGTGGAGACGAAGCCCTGTTGAAAGTTTTAAGCCTTATTATGAAGTGGATCTTCCTATGGACCAAGGTGGGCTTCAATTGCTTATGGCCTTGATCAAACTCCCCTCTCTTGTGCCTTGAGAACTTGGATGAAGCTTTAGATCAACTCGATTAGGTCCCCTCAAGGTGCTTGAAGGAGGAATTGAGCTAAAAATGAGTATTGAATGGGATTGAATTCCTTGCTACCTATTTTTTTAATGATAGAGAAGTAAAGTGCTCTAGGAGGCTTGGAGAAGCTTGAGGAAGCTTGTTCTGAGTTCCCTAGCTTCAATTGAATGTGAGTGTGTTGGATTCAAGGGGTATATCTCCCTCTGGATCGGAAGGTCAAGCATAGAGATGCTATTTTGAACAAATTCACCTTATGCAATGGGTTTTTTAGGCCATTTAGGGTGGCATGTGATTCAATTTTGTCCAGAGGAGGTAGTGGTGAAGTTTCCATGTGCTTAATTAAGTGCAGGAGGGATCCCAAGTGCTTAATTTCTAAGTGGGTGCTCAGTTTTGCCTTTGGGTTGGGTTTGGCTAACCCAAACCCATTGGGTCATGTGCACCATGCTCACTAGTGTCCATGTGCCAAGTGACCATGAAGAGGATTTGACCAAATTCCAAGTGAATTTGGCCAAGAATTACCCTTTGATCTAGGGGTAAAATGGTCATTTAGCTTGGATTTTAGTTTGCATATGTTTGGTATGATTTTGAAATGGGTTAGGACAAGTTTTAATTAATTTGGAATTGATTTGAAATGATTTGGCTCATGTTCACCCATTTAGGTCAAAATGGGTCAACAACTTGACTAATTGGTCAAATTGGGTCAAATCGAGGGTTGGGTCAAGTTCATATGACTTGATTTGGTATCTTTATTTCCAATCAATTTGATTTATATTTGTATTTGCTTCATTTGATTTTATTTAGGTCAAATGGGTCAAGTTGACCAGTTTGACCCATTTGACCTATTTGGGGGTTGGTTTAGTTTCATTGGTCATTTGAAATGTATTGGTATCTTTGTTTCCAATCAATTTTTATTTAGTTTGATTTTGGCTCAATTTGACCTTTTAGGTCAAGTTGGGTTCAAGGTCAATTGGGCTAGGTTGGGTGGTTGGCCAATTTAGGCTTTGGTCAAGTTCAAGTGATTTGGAATGAACTTGACCAATTGGTTTCAATCAATTTGGCTTAGATCCAGTTTGACATATTTTTTGATTTTTTTGGGTCAAGTTGGGTCAATTGGTCAAGTGGGCTAGGTTAGCTCAAATGATGACTTGGTCAAGTTCAAACATTGATCATAAAGTAGTTTTTATCAATAGTTTCAATCAATTTGGTCTATGGTGGATTTTGGCTAGTTTAGGTTTCATTTTGGCTAAGTGTTGACTTGGTTAACCCTTAGGTTTGACTTGTTTTAACCAAATTTGAGTGATTGATCATCTCATGATGATTTTTGCTCACAATGTGAGGCTTAGGTGGGCTTAGTTCAATAATTTTTGACTAGATTTGAATTTGGCTCAAAGAGGTACTTTAGGTCACTTTGGGTCAAGTGAGCCTAAGTGGGTCAATTGACTTGATCAAGGCTTGAATCAAGTTTGGTTGAACTCACATATGGACTTATGATTGAAATATAAATCCATTTGCAAGTGATTTGGAGTCAAATAGGTTTTGATTCATTTAACAATTTCAAGTTCAAAAGGGTGAACATGAGTTTGATTATGGTTTGACTTTTTTGAATTTAGTTTTGATTTAATGATTGAAGTTTATATTTATATTTGGATTCAAGATTGAAGGATAGATTGAATCATGAAGAAAAATCAAGTTTGGCTTGATTTGAATTTGATTTGGCTAAGTTCAAGAATTTGACTTGAAAGGCTTAGTTGAATTTTGGTTGAATTTGGATTTGAGCTTTGAAATGATTTTTGGATATTTGAATTTATATTTATTTATATTTGTGAATATAAATGAGAATATAAATGGGTTATGAGAAAATTTCATGAATTTGAATTGATTTGAATTTGAATTAGGTTAAGTCCATAAGATAGAATCAAAGCAACTAAGGAAGGTTTTTTCAACTTGGAATTTCAATCATAAACTTCAATCATTTGGAATTGGTTTGAGTATGGAGAAAATCAATTAAGTTGGAATTTATTTTAGGTTTGAGAAAAATCAGACAAGTTGGAATTGATTTGAGTTTTGATGTTGATTTGATTTGGAATTGGTTCAAGCTATAGGGTAGGCAAGTTTTCCCAACATGATGACCTATTCTATGGCTAACTCTTCTAAGTCTCTAGGGTTAGGTTGAGTGTTCACCTAATCAATAGAAGTGTCTTAAGACTAAAAAACTCTTAGTGTCAAGAGAAGTCCTATGTCTAAGATGGAGGTTGAGAGCTCATTCTAAAAATGAGGTCAATAGAGGTAGATCCATTTCGACAATATTTTACTTTAATTCATGATCTTGATGCCAAGACTAGAGGTGGCAACATTCTTTTCAAATTAGATATTACTAAAGCCTTTGAAAACATTTCTTGGGATTTCCTTTTCCATATTCTAAATTTATTTGGGTTTTAATAAATTTATTTATTTTAAATATTGTATTAATAATCTGGTTTTTTATTTTGCTTAATGGGGAAGCCTTGGGTTTCTTTCCCTCTTCCCATTGCTTATGATAAGGGGATCCTTTATTTCTTGGTTTTTTAATTATTGTTGTTGAGTACTTATCTAGAAGCATTAATGATTTATTCTTAAACAATCCTAGTATGTACTACAAAACTCTTGGTTTTCTTCTTGTTTCCCATTTAAGTTTTGTAGATGATTTCATTATTTTTTTTCAATGCTTCTATTCATCACATCAAGCATCTCAAGTCTTTTTTAAATAAATTTAGTAGAGAAAGTGGTTTCTCTATTAATGATAACAAAAGTTGTTTTTATCACTTCCTATAGTATCTCCAATAATAAAATCAATCAAATCTTGCATATCACTAATTTTAAACATCAACACTTACCTCTTTAGTACTTGGGTCCTCCACTCTTGAAAGGCCCGAAACATTCCCATCTCTTTGATGAGTTAATTCAAAAAAATTCAAATAAAATTTATGTTTGGGAATTCCATTTACTTTCCTTTGGTGGTAGGCTCACTATCCTTAAAAGAACTCTCAACTCAATGCCTCTTTATTTGATTCAAACTATTATCCTCACTAATGTTACACTTATCAGAATTGATCGTTTGCTTAACAAATTTTTTTGGGGCTTCAATAATTCTACCAAACGAATGCATTGGACATCTTGGCATAAATGTTGTGGTCCTTTGGGAGAAGGTGCTCTTGGTTGCAAGCCTATTCATGAAGCTCTCACTACCTTCTCTCATAAGCTCTGGTGGAATTTTAGAAAGAATGATAGCCTTTGGGCTAAGTTTATAATGGAAAAATATTACCAAGGTAAACACCCCTTTAACTGTGCTTATAAAGTTGGTGACTCTCGAGTTTGGAAAAGACTTTGCTCCATTAAATGGGTTGCCAAAACATTAATTTCTTGGGGGTATTCAGTCGGGTTCTTCCTTATTTTGGCAAGACAATTGGATTGGCAATGGCTCTATTGACACCCTTTTATCTACCCACTCTACTACTGCTCAAAGTTAATTCTTTTTAGCTTAATAATAATTGGAATGAAACAAACTTGAGAATTATATCCCTATTTCTTTTTTGACAACTTTAGAAATATCCCTATTTCTTCTAACAAACCAACCAAATTCTTTTTAAGCTTTCTTATAATGGTGACTTTGTTCTTAAAGAGGTTCGGAATTTTATTAGAGATAAACAAAACCCCTCTAATGTTTTAGTTAAACTTTGGAATAATATCATTCCCATTTCCTATTCAATTTTAGCTTGGAGGATTTTGAATGTTCTAATGAATGTTTTTATGTGTTTTAGATATATCAATTTCTAATTACATATCCAATACATCTCATAATATGTTTGAGGAAATTGTAAGAGTAGAACAATGAAAGATAGGTCAAATTGGATAATGTGAAGCTCAAAATATATATTTTATGTTATATGCATTTATTCATTGCATGAATCAATTTGCTCACAACTTAACATATTATTTTAATGAGGTTAATTTATATAAATCTCTATCTAATTAACATTCATTATATGTTTCATACATAGCATTTGAATTGTCAAAATAATAAATGATAATGACTATTAAGTGTAATTATTTTATTTACTTAATATAATTAAATATTATAATTTAATTTAATGGTTATATGATAACTAACATATGTATGATTATATATAAATTATATCATAATATTTAAATGTCACATTTTCAAAATTAACAAAAAATATATGAAATTTTGTATTTTAGCCAAAGTCATTTTATAATCAAGGAATTTATATCTGATTTCATCTCCAATGGATTCCTTAGATTTTTTTCTTTAATTTGATAGGTTACATGACCCACGTTTGATTAAAATTGAATTTATTATGACTTTTCAAACATTAGCTGATTTTAATAATGAATGCATGCTACATGCTTTGAATATATTAAGAGCCATATTTGATTATTTTTGACTTGCCCATGTGAATAGCGAATTTTGCTGCTTTAATTTAATATTTATTTAATATAAATTATATTTTTATTGAATATTAAATTATCATATGATAACATGAGGTTAGAATAATATTTTTTTTTGAAATAATTTAAAATGACATTCTTGGCTATAAATAGCCCTCATTCTTTTCATGAAAGCATTCTTCATTCAAAATTCAAAATCCCTCCAGCAATATGAGAGAAAATTTCTTAGATTTTCCTTCCAAGTGTTCTCCAAATATTGCAAGATGAAATCCTTGGTTTGGAAGCATCAACATCTTCAACTAAGCAAGCTTTATCTAATTACTTGAGTTTGTTTTCTTGACCTTAATCCTTTTTAGTTGTTCATGCTATTTTCACCATCTATTTATTCTTTCCAATTTATACATTTTGGTGGATTAGTCTTTGGACATTGTTTTTCACATCAACGTTTCTCAATCAACTTTTTGTGAAAAAAATCTTGTGATAGTTTGTAGGATCTATTTCAACTTGTTGAAATTTTTAACTTCCTACAAATTTCTTTTGGTTTCTTGAAATATTTCTTCATTAATCTTATTTTGAAAGATCATTTATTCATAGATCTATTTTAGTAGTATATTTTAAGCATTTTAAATTAAATTATTATGTTGATATTATTTTATATTGCTAGATCTCTCTTTTAATTAAAAGCTTACTAGCCTACTTAGATCTATCATATACTCATTTTATTTAAGTATTTTGTGATAATTAGCTTTAATTGAAAGAATCTTTTTGGTTAAAATAAAAGAAATTATTCCTTGCTGAAATTTATTTTATTGTGTAGAAGAATATTGTGAATTTATTTTGAAATAATTTTTATATTAGTATACAAATTGTAATAACATAAAATCACTTTAAGATATTTATTATTTCTTATCAATATTAAGTGATTTATTTTATGAGATCATTTTTTGAATTAGATAGCATGGTATATTTGTGAGAGATTTATTTTATCAAAATTTAATATTTTGTATTTTTCTTTTGTGCTATAAAATTTATATGGTGTATTAGCCCCTTTGTAGGAGAGTACATATTATTGTAGTTATACTCACCTTATAAGAGAGTATACTATTTTGCTATTTAGTGGATTCCTAGCTAGGGGTGGCTATGGATGCAGCTTTTTTTAGAACCACGTAAAATTGTGTGCCTATTGTCTCTTTACTTTATCACTTTTATTTTTGTGCATTAAGAATTGTATCTTATCATTATAAAATCAAAATTAATTTTCTACTAAAATTAAAATTTAAGATTTAAGTTTTAAAATTTTAATATCACCTAATCTCCCCTCCCTCTTGGCTCTTGGGTGCTATAGTGACTCACATTTGCTTGACTAAATGCTTTACTTACCTTCAAAAGTGCTATTGTTGCTTTCATGTTGAAAATATAAATCATGTTTTTGTCAATGGTGTTATTGCTTCTAAATTATGGTTTTGGTATGATGATTTATTTAATAATAATTTTTTCAAGGTTCTCTTTCTTTATATCAACTTCTTGAAGTCTTTCAAAATATAGTGAAAGGCCATATTAAAGTTTTAATTGATATTACCTTATCTGTTCATCGGATGGATAGAAATGATGCTAAATATCATGGTATTCCTATGAACCATAAAAGGATCCCTAGAACTAAAGAAAAATTCATGCTCTTTAATGCCAATCTTCTTAGTAATATTCATTTTAGAGTAAAAATTTGTGGCTAAAAAATTGGGTATCACTCACATGAGTTTGACTCTTATAAAAGTGCTAAGATTATCCATTGGATAAAACTTAAAGACAATTTGATTAAAGTGAATACTAATGGTTTTGTTGCTTCCAATAAATATGGTGTTATCCTTAGGGATTCTAAAGGTACCATATGTGCTTTTGCCTATCCTCTCAAAGCCTATTCTATTATTTTTGTTGAGCTTATGGTTGTTAAAAAAAAGCTATTGAAATTTGTTTGAATAGAGGTTTCCTCAACATCTGGATTGAAGTTGACGCTGTCTTGCTTCTTGACATGTTTAATTCCAATAGAAATGGTAATGCTGAATTATTTTGTCTTCTTAATCATACCAAAAATCCTCTTTCTCAAGTTTGTTTTAAAATTTCTCACATCTTCTGAAGGTAATGCTTGATTACTTGGCTAACTTTGGTGCCAACTTAACTAAGTTCACTTTATTTGACAACAAAACTTTGCCTAAACTATTAAGAGGTTTGGTTAATCTAGATAATGCTAGATTGTCTTATCTTAGATTATAAATTCTTGCTTTTTTTTTGCTATTGATTTTTTATGATCTTTTGCTTTTGGTTGCCCATTATTAAACCCTCTTTGTGTTTTATTGGCTCTTTTATTTGCTTTGTTGGTGGAGGATATAAGCACTCATGTTTTTTTTTTGCTCTTATTTGTCTCGGTTTGTTGTTACTCTATATGTTGCTCCTTTTGATTTTGTTATTCCTTTTGGTGGTGGCTTTGGTGGTGCTCTACTATATTGCTAATATCCCCGATGGTTGGTTGATTATCTTCTTATTAGGTTTTGTTCAGTGGCTTTGTGGTTGGCTATTACATTTGTTGGAGGATTTTGCCTTCGGATGATAGACTTTGGATGATACACAGGTATGCTGATGGCCTTGATGTTTCCACTCTTTCTTCTTTTGGTTGGTAATGCTATATGTAATTGTAACTCTTCTCGAAGTTTGGATGCTTACATATGTTGCTCTTTGAGATGATTGTAATTGAACTGAACCTTTTCTTTACTTTACTCCTTTTATTTGCTCTTACTTTTTATTTGCTTAATTGTACTCATCCTTTCAAAAGTATGATTTCTTTTATAGGGAGAGTCTTAGGTGGATCTTGCTAGTATCGGACACCAAAATGAAGTTTGTTGATGCTTATATGGATTTTCTTGATTTTTTTTGGTTTTTTTTTGCTTTATTTCCTTCATTATTGAAATAGTTAGGATTTATCTCTTTAGATTTATTGTAGCTTTGAGCATTAGCTTAGAGAGTTACCCCTCTAAGGACTTTGTACTTTTCTTTATGAATAAAATTTTCTTAATTTAAAAAAACCTAAACCCTAAACTAAAAAAACCCTAAACCATAAACCCTTAACCATAATACCTAAAATCTAAAACCCTAAACCCTAATACCTAAAATCTACAACCCTAAACCTTAAACCCTAAAACCCAAACCTTAAACCCTAAACACTAAATCTTGAACCCTAAACCCTAAATCGTAAAAAATAAAATAAAACCTAAACTAAATAAACCTAAAAAGAAAATAAAATAAAACCTAAACCTAATTAAAATATAAAAAATAAAATAAATGAAAACTAAACTAAAACCTAAACTAAAATATAATAAAAAACTAAACTAAAATAAAATAAATAAAAACTTAAATAAATAAAATAAAATAAACCTAAAATAAAAATACCTAAATAAAATAAAATTAAATGTAAAATAAAAAATAAAATAAAACCAAAATAAAAAATAAAATAAAACTAAACTAAAACCTAAAATAAAAAAACCTAAAAATAAACCTAAAAAAATAAATAAAAAATAAACCAAAACATAAACTAAAAAAATAAACCTAAACTAAAAATAAATTAAAATAAACTAAACCTAAACTAAAATATCTAAACCTAACATAAACCCAAATAAATAAAAAATAAACCTAAACCTAAACTAAATAAATAAAATAAATAAAAATAAAATAAACCTAAACTAAAATAAACTAAAATAAACCTAAATAAAACCTAAAATAAATAAAAAATACTATAAATAAACCTAAATAAAATAAAAATTAAAATAAAAAAAATAACTATAAACTAAAAAAATAAACCTAAACCAAAAACCTAAACCTAATAAATAAACTAAAATAAATAAACGTAAAAAAATAAACCTAAACCCTATTCTTAAACCCTAAAACTCTAAACCCTAACCCCTAAACCCTACACCCTAAACCCTAAACCCTAAGCCAAAACCTAAAGGAACTAAATAAATTAAAAAAATAAACTAAACCCTAAAAAAACTAAACCTAAACCTAAACCTAAGAATGGGAACCTGATGGTGAACATCACCGCCAACCAGTCGCCTAGATGGTGGAGGCAAGGTGAAGGCAATTATCAGTGGTGGTGGGTGATCACATGGTGGATATAGGTGGTGGTGAGGTTCTGAGGGAGGAGCCATAAGGTTACAGCGTGGTGGAGGGAGAGATCGGGATATGATGGTGGATCTACTGAGAGGATGGGGTGGTTCGATGGGAAGAGAAATTGAAGAACTCGATCACCGCTTATGGAACTGTCTTTACATTAAAGATAATTTTAGTTATCTAAGGTTTTGATTTGCTCTATGCATGCTCATTTTATCTATGTCATCACTTGTGTCTTAAAAACTTGTGTTAATTAGTCAATAAAATCAAAAGAAGAAATGTTGAATCTGAATTTGTTCACTATTTGAAAAAAAAAAACAAAAACACTAAACCCTAAATTAAAACTTGAACCTTAAACCCTAAAAACCCTAAACCCTAAACCCTAAAACCCTAAATCCAAAAATGTAAACCCTAAAACCTAAACACTAAACCCTAAACCCTAAACCCTAAACCCTAAACTCCAAACCCTAAACCCTCAACTAACCCTAAACCCTAAACCCTAAAAGCTAAAAACCTAAACGTAAACTAAGTAAAACCTAAAAATAAAATAAATAAAAAAAGCTAAACCAAAATAAAATAAAATAAAAAAATAAAAATAAAACCTAAACTAAAACCTAAACCTAAACCTAAAAAAGAAAAAAATAAAAAATAAAACTAAACTAAAATAAAATAAAAAAAACTAAACTTAACTAAAAATAAAAACTAAAGCTAAAATTAAAATAAAATAAACCTAAAATAAAATAAAATAAAAACTAAATAAAAACCTAAACCAAAAAAATAAACCTAAAAATAAAACCTAAAAAAGAACTAAAAAATAAAACCTAAACCTAAAATAAAAATAAAATAAACCTAAACCTAAACAAAAATAAACTAAACCAAAATAAATAAAAGCAAAAACTAAACATAAAATAAACTAAACCTAAACCTAAACCCTAAATAAAATAAAATAAACTAAAAATAAACCTAAACCTAAACTAAAAAATAAAACCTAAAAAATAAACCTAAAACCTAAACCTAAAAAAATAAAATAAAAACATAAACCTAAACCTAAAAATAAAAAATAAAACCTAAACATAAAAAATAAAATAAAAATAAAACTAAACTGAAAAATAAACCTAAACCTAAACCTAAACCTAAAAAATAAACTAAAATAATTAAACTAATCTAAATAAAAATAAAATAAACCTAAATAAATATAATAAAAATAAAGTAAAATTAATAAACTAAATAAACCTAAACTTAAGAGTTTACATAATAATAATAATAATAATAATAATAATAATAATAATAATAATAATAATAACCTAAACCCTAAACCCTAATCCCTCAACCCTAAACCTACAAACCTAAACCCTAAACCTGAACCCTAAAACCCTAAACCCTAAACCCTAAACACTGAACCCTAAACCTTAAACCCTAAACCCTAAAATCCTAAATCCTAAACCCTAAACCATAAACCTTAAACCCTAAATCCTAAACCCTAAAAGCCTAAAAACCTAAACCTAAACATAATAAAACCTAAAAATAAAATAAGTAAATAAACCTAAACCTAAATAAAATAATAATAAAATAAAATAAAACCTAAACTAAACCTAAACCTAAACCTAAACCTAAACCAAATGTAAACCTAAACCTAAAATAAATATAAAATAAAATAAAAAAATAAAACTAAACTAAATAAAATAAATAAAAAACTAAACTAAAAAAAATTAAATAAACCTAAAAAATAAATAAACCTTAAAATAGAAACTAAATGTAAAATAAAAATAAAATAAACCTAAAATACTAAAAAAAATAAAACTAAAAATAAAACCTAAAGATAAATAAAAAATAAAACCTAAACCCTAAACTAAAAAAAAAACCTAAACTTAAAATAAACAAAATAAAATAAACCTAAACCTATACTAAAATTAACTAAACTAAAATAAATAATACATAAAGCTAAAACTAAAATAAACTAAACCTAAACTCTAAACTAAATATAATAAAATAAACTAAAATAAACCTAAACCTAAACTAAAAAAATTAAACCTAAAATAAAACCTAAAACCTAAAACCTAAAAAATAAAAATAAAACCTAAACATAAACCTAAAATAAAGAATAAAACCTAAACCTTAAAATAAAATAAAATAAAAGAAAACTAAAAAATAAGCATAAACATAAACCTAAACCTAAAAATAAACTAAAATGAAAAACTTAAACTGAATAAATAAACTAAAATAAATAAATTATACCAAATAAAATAAAAAATTAAACCTAAATAAAAATAATAAATAAAATAAACTAAAATAAAATAAAATAAACTAAAATATATATAAAAAAATAAACTAAATAAACCTAAAACTATCAGTTTACTTAATTTTAAAAAAAACCCTAAACCATAAACCCTAAATCCTAAACCCTAAACCCTAAACCCTAACTAACCTAAACCCTAAACCAACCTTAAACATACAACCCCCTTATAAACCCTATACCCCTAAACCTAAACCTAACCCTAAACCTTAAACCTCCAAAAATCCTAAACACTAAACCCTAAACCCCAGCTAACCTAATAAACCCTAAAACCTAAACCCCAAACCACAAATCTAAGCAACCCTTAATCACAGACCACAAACCCCAAACCTACACAAACCATAAACCTAAAGCACAAACCTAAACCTAGGGGATCACACATTACATGACATGTGAGCTATGTTGAGGGCATAGAAGAAGAAAATCTTCTAGGGATAAGGTTTGAATTTGATTTTATTATATGATTTGTGTAAAGAAGATCCGCTGGGAATATGAATCAATAATCCACCTAGGATTAAGATTGAATCGACTTTAGTTTGTTTTGTTTTAATTGATGTGGAGGCATATCTGTTAGAGATTTGGGCTCAAGTCCATTGGGGATCGGGTATATGAACCTTCCACTAGGGAAGAAAGTTTGGGCTACCCACCGGGATTGGGACTTGAGTTTAATTTCATAGATTTGTATGGGGATGTATCCTCTAGGGATAAGAGTTTGGTTGGACTTCTTTGATTTAGACTTTATAGGGGGAATTACTTAAATTTGGCTCCATTAGGGAGGTTGGTTTTAAATTTGATTAGTTTGCTTGACTTATTTATATATGATTTGGGGCTCCACTAGGGAGAAGGGTATGATTCAACTCCATTGGGGAAAATCAGATTGGGTTTAATTGAATCTGAGTTAATGCATGGACCCTATCGGTGTGCAATGAAACCATTAAGAAGGGGCTATATTAGCTGTGACCTACCTCAAGTTTATAAATCCAAAGGGATAGTCTATGGGATGAAGGATAAAGCTTAAGGGGTTGCCTTTGGTGTCTGATGTGTCTTTAAGAAGGCGTAGTAGACTTATCAAAATTAAAAATAAAATAAACTAAAATAAAAAAAAATAAACCAAAACCTACTAGTTTACTTAATGAAATAAATAATAATAAAATAATTTTAAAAAAAACCCTAACCTAAACCTAAAATTCAAACCACAAACTAATCCTAAACTCTACTCTAAACCTGAGCCCTAAACCTGACCTAAAACTAAACCCTACCACACCACCCAAACCACTCCACTAACCACTGCTGAGCCACACCCTGATCTGACCACACCCAAATCCTTAGCCTAGCCCCACCCCAGATCCTCAACCCTGACCCCAGACCTCCCAGTAACTAAAGGCCAGACCCAAAAAACCTGAAGCTAAAATGGACTAATATAAAATAAACCAAACTTAAATAAAATTAAAAATAAAAATAAACTAAGGAAAACTAAATCAATCTAAAACATAAAATAATAAAATAAAACTAAACTAAGATAAAATAAATAAAACCTAAACTAAACTAAAAATAAAATAAAATAAAACCTAAATAAAATAAAACTAAAGTAAAATAAAAATAAATATACTTAAGATAAAATAAAATAAAACTAAATAAAACTTAAACCTAAATAATAAATCTTAAAATAAACCTAAATAAATAAAATAAACCTAAACCCAAACAAAAAAACATAAACTTAAAGTAAAATAAAATAAACCTAAACTAAAAAAATAAAATAAAATAAAATAAATAAAACCTAAACCTAAACCTAAAATAAATTAAAACTAAACCTAATCAAAACTAAATAAAATAAAATAAACTAAAATAAACCTAAACCTAAACTAAAAATTAAATATAAAATAAACCTAAAATAAAACCTTAAACATAAACCTAAAATAAAACAAAATAAATAATAAAAAAAAATAAACCTAAACCTAAACTAAACCTAAAAAAAATAAAAGATAAAACCTAAACTAAAATAAATAAATAAAATAAATAAAATATAAATAAAATAAAAAAAACCTAAATAAAATTAAAAAATAAAACAAACTAAAAAAAAACCTAAAACCTCTGGGTTTACTTAATTTAAAAAAATAAAAAATAAAATAATTAAAAAACCTAAGAAACCCTGAGCCAAAACAAACTGGCCAAAACACAACTACAACTCTAAACTAAACCTAGAGCCACAAACCTAAATCAAACCCCAAAACCCAACTAAACTCTCTCAAACTTTACTACAAACTAGGCCCATCCTAAACCCACAAACCCTAAATCCTAAACCACAAGCAATCCACAAAACTACTAAACCACAAACCTGACCTTAAACAAATTCTAAACCTAAATTCCTAAACTCTAAATCCTAAACCATAATTCCAAACCCAAACTAACCCTAAACCACCTGACCCAAACCCTAAACCTACCACTAACCACAAATCCTAAACTCAGAATGGGTAGAACCTTGACTGCAGAACATCATCATTAATCTAGATTTGGTGGAGGCGGCTATCGTAGTGGTGATGGGGGATCTGGACATGCTGGTGGATATGGAGGTGGTGGTCAGAGCTGTGGTGGTTATGGAGGTGGGAGGAGCGACGAAAGTTACAACCGTAGGGGTGGTAGAGGGAGAGATTAGGGATATGATGGTGGATCCTGCTACTCGATAGGTAGGGGTGGTTCTGAGAGGAATTGGAGAAAATGAAGAACAACATATCTGATCTTATGCTTATAGAACTGTGTCTTTATAGTAGAGACTATTTTACTTATATAGGTTTTTTGATTTGCTCTGTGGGTGCTGATTTTCTATCTATGTTGTCGCTTGTGTCTTAGAGAACTTGGGGAGCTACTTAGTTGATTAAATTGAAAAGAAAAAATGTTGAATATAAATTTTTCTCTATTAAAAAAAACCATGAAGATAAACCCCAAACCCTAAAACTTAAACCCTAAACCTAAAACCAAAATCCTAAACCCAAACTTAAACCCACAAACCCTAAACCTTCTAAACCCTAAAACCTAAACCTCAGAAAACACTAAATTCTAAACTCTAAACACCTAAATGCATTAAACCCTAAAACCCAAACCCTAAATCTAAACCCACAAACCCTAAAAACACTAAAACCCTAAACTCTAAAACTCAAACCCACAAACCATAAACCCCAAACCCAAACCTAAAACCCTAAACCCTAAACCCTAAACCCCCAAACCCTAAACCCTAAACCTAAACTAACCTTAGACCCACAACCCACAAACCACAGACCCAAATCTTGAATAAAGATGTCATTAGGAGTAGATATAAAAAATGACCTAATCCTAACATAATTGTGGTAGCTAAAGAAAATGTCTTCAAGAGACTTTCCCTTGACTATTAGAGATTTGAATACCCAAAACCCTAGCCCTAAATCATATTATAATATAATTTATTATAGTATAATGTGGCATCATATATTTGAGCATGTAGGGATGTGTTTTTGGATGTTATAAGATGTTTTGAAATGTTTTAGTATATTATGGTATTGTGCCATATAGTCTATATTAATATAAATCATAAAAAAATGATTTAATAAATTAGATGATGAAATTTGTTAAATTTGAAGTGGGAATTAGGTTGTATTACCAAAGGTGTGCTATGACACTTGTAGTATAAGAAGTAAGATTTTATGTTCAAAATAAATATTATATGTTGTAGTATCGTATAGTAGCATATATCACAATATATTGCTCTACGCATTTTAAATTCTTTTAGTATTTTACAATAATGCAGTCAAGCTTACACTAGCATTATTTATAAAAATGTTGATTTAGACTTTAAAATGGTGGAATTTGGCCAAATTCATCTGCTGGGGATAAGGTTTGAATTTGATTTGATTATATCATTTATGGAAAGAAGATCCACTAGGGATAAGTATCTATAATCCACTGGGTATTAAGATCGAATTGACTTTAATTTATTTTGTTTTAATTAATGTGGAGGCATGTCTACTAGAGATATGGGCTTGAGTCCATTGGGGATCAGGTATATGAACCTTCCACTAGGGAAGTAGGTTTGAGATATCCATTGGGGATTGGGATTTGAGTTTGATTTCATAGATTTGTTTGGGGATGTATCCATTAGGAATAAGAGTTTGGTTGGATTTCTTTGATTTAGACTCTAGTAGAGAAGTTTGTTAAATTTGGCTCCACTTTAGAGGTTGGTTTTGAATTTGATTTATTTGCTTGACTTGTATATATATGATTTAGGGCTCCATTGGGGAGAAGGGTGTAATTTAACTCCATTGGGAAAATCAGATTGGGTTTGATTTAATCTTAGTTTATGTATGAACGCTAACGGTGTGTGATTGACCCACTAAGGAAGGGCTATATTAGCCTTAACCTACCTCAGGTTTATAAATTCAATAGGATAGTCTACTGACTGTGGGGTAGAGCTAGGCAACCTAAGGGGTTGCCTTTGTGATTATGCTATGCTAGGAAGAAGGTGTAACAGACTTACATCTTCTAATGCTAGGAACAACTATTGGGGTGACCTGTTGGATGCATAATAAATCGAACCTGACCTTGGGCGACTACTAAGTGGATGTCACTGGGGACTAATGTCAACTCAAAAGTAGTCAGGATTAATTTTATCTTAATTTTATGTGATTTGATATGGTTAGTTTGGTTTAGTTTGATTTCAAATTGAGGGAATATACACTAGGGGTGTGAGCTCGGTCAAATTTGATATATTTAATTTATGGACCATGTCAGTGTGTGAAGGACCCACTAAGATGGGGCTATATCGGACTTGTCCTATCTCAGATTTACAAATCCAATGGGATAGTTTACTGGTCGTGGGGTAGAGCTAGCCAACCTATGGGGTTGCCTTTTGGTGTGCAATGGGCTGTAGAAGAAGGCATAGTAAACTTATATTCTAAGCGGGGAACAACTACTTGGGTGACTGGTAGCAAAAATAGAACCCATTTAGGGGTGATTATTTCTTGAATCTTTGGGGACTTATATTAACTCAAGAGTAGTCAGGTTATTCCTATAGGGAATTTTGCTGACACTGTCCTAAAGATAGGATGCCTTTTTGGGAAAAGGTGCTATTAGGGGTGTCATCCTAAATCTAAGTGAATATATATTTTATTTATATGTTTGCATTGATCCTGAGATGTCGAGAGGGACCACGAAGGGTTATGTCCTTGACTATCTGGGTTTATTGGACCAAGGGAGAATCGCACATCCAGAATGAATTCTCTAGGGATGGTTACTAGGAAAGGGAATTGTCAATTTGATAGTAACCTGGGTAGTGTCTAAATGGGGTTACAAATGATGTGATCTAAATATAGTAACCACAGGGGAGGGGCTGCTAGGGGCATTATCTTGAGCCCTACTGAAAAAGAAAGCCTATAAGTGTATGGTGGCCAACTCAAAGATAAAGCATAGTGACTTACATGTCATGAGTGGTGTATCTAGTGCGAGAACCAACCAACCTAAGGTGTATATGCATGAGTGGTGTATCTATCGGCATAGTAAGAACCAAACCTATGGTGCCGTGATGATCAATCTAGAAAGAAAGTGTATAGACTTACAACTTTCTAAGCAAAACTTATCATCAGGATAGTTTATCATCGGTGGGATAGATGCTATCTGACCTAGAGCGACTACTAAGTGGGAAGCCCTAAAAAGGACTGGACCTAGACTTGAAGCAGTCAGGATGGAAAGAGCCACAGGGGGACTTATCCTAAACCTCAAATATACTCAACCTTGTTAGTGCACGAAGGCTAATCCAAGAAAAAAGTATAACTGACTCACATCCTCTTAAATAAATCCAACATGAGGTAGCTTCGGCCGTATATGGCGGACTAACAAGGAGTTCATGTGTGTATGGACAAGTAAGAAAGGAAAGCATAGAAGACTTATATCCTCTAAAGTAAGAAGACCACTAGGGACACTACGGGGTAGCATGTTAGCGACTAGACATTCTTGAGTGAGTGTCGTTAGGTGTTATCTCAACTCAAAGTAGCCAGAAAAAGATTTGTTTATTTTATATGTTTGTGTTATATTGATGAAGGATAGGATGCACGGGTTACTTACACCCTAAACACATTGCAATTTGCAAGAATAGTTTCAACATGGAAGAGATTGAATTCAAAATGGAATTTTCATTGATGATAATTATTTTCAAACATGATCTATAATATTTCTTTAAGTAGAGCCCATTGATTGGAAGCATTAGGCACTCTCCCTTATGATTAATAAGTTGATAAGATCCTCCTTTGTAGACCTTCTTAAAAAGGGCCTTCCTAAGTGGGTTCAAACATGCCTCCCCATCTTGATGGGCAATAATCGATTCTTAGAACTAAAATAAGCTCTTCTCCTCAAAAAGCTCTAGGATAGACCAACTTGTTTTGAGCTTGAATAATTTTAGCTTTGTACAACTTGAGGTTTTGGCATGCCCGCATGTGTCTTTCCTCCAAACCTTTGAGCTCTTCTAATCGTAACTTGGCATTTTGCTCTATTGTGATTCTACTACTATCCTTAGTGATGGGAGTTGGATTTTAATGGTAGAATAGCTTCAAACTCATACACTAGGAAAAGGAGTAGGCAGTTGGAGTTCTATATGTGGTGCGTAGGCCACAAACTACTCATGCCACTCACTTATTATTGAGTATCTTCTTCAGTGTTTGGATGAGAGTTTGTTTGAAGGCTTCTACTAAGTTGTTTGCCCTTGGGTACTTGATGGTAGAATATCTCTAATCTATGTTGTGTCTCTGGGCAAAGTTGTTGATCTCAGTGCTCTTGAATGAAGTACAATTATCAGATATAATTCATCGAGGCACTCTAAACTTGTATATGATATGGTTCCTAAAAAATTGGAGCAGATGCTGAGGTGTGACCTCTCTAAGCAGAATTGCCTTCGTCCATTTGGAAAAGTAGTCAGTAGCAGCTAAGATGAACCGATGATCCTTGGAAGAAGGAGGATCAATCAGACCTACTATGTCGGTTCCCTAGCACTCGAACGGCCATGAGGCCAACATAGGATGTAAAATGTTGGGTAATTGGTGTAGGAATATAATGTGTATTTGACATTGGTGGCATCACCTAGCTCTATCCATGCAATCTTTGATCATCAAAGGCCAATAGTATCCTAGTCTCTTGATCTTATCTTTCATCTTCATACCAGATCGGTTGGCTCCACATAATCCTGAGTGTACCTCAGTCAAGATCATATGAGCTTTGTGCTTGTCTATACAACATAACCACATATGATCAAAAGACTACCAGTACATGACACCATTCACAAGAGTGTAGGAAAGTTCTCTCTGTTTCATCTGATTGGCTTGGGACTACTCTTGAGATAGTTTGCCTCTATTTAGGTAATCCATGAATGGTTGCCTCCAATCTAACTCCTCGGCCTTCTTGGCAATGGAAACTTCCCCTTCAAGAAAGTACTTTTTGATGAGTTCAATATCAATAAGGGATAAGACTTGTCTATTTTGGACCTTTATTGATATGGACTCATCCTCCTGACATGTCTACTTTTTAGCAAGCTTGGCTAAAGCATACAATATGACAATCTCTCCTCGAGGAATCTTATAAATGGTAAGCTTTAGGATTTGAGGTAATAACTTCATGGTGTTCTTATGGTAGTGATGGAGCTTGGGCTTTATAACCTTATAGGACCCAACAATTTGGTTGATAACTAGTTGAGAATCCCAGAAATGTTGATGTTCTAGGTATTTAGAGTAATGGCTAACTCCAAACTGGAAATCAGAGCCTCATATTCAGCTTCGTTGTTAGTCCAAGGATTGGGCATGATATGAGAATCACATCACATCGTAGTCTAGAATTAAGAGAACTATTCCTACCCTCCCTTTCATGGAATAGCAAATTATGATTCTTCTCCTTTTTAAGAGGAAGCCACACCATCAAAGTACATCTCCCACTAGTGAATGCTAATTTTCTCTAAGTTCTTGATTTGTTCATCGGGGAGATCATCGCTAAGAGGAGAGTCAGCATGCAGCAGGTGTTCTGTCAAGAAATCCAATAGCGCTTATCCTTTCACTGCACGGAGGGGTATGAAGGTAATGTTAAACTGCAAGAGAATCATGGACTGTTATGCCAACCATCTGGATAGCGTCAGCCGTATCATCAGATACTGTAGTGGATTGATCCTTGAGATTAAGTTCACATTATGAGGAAGCATGTAGTGTTGTAGCTTTTAGGATGCAAAGATTAAAGTTAGGCAATGATTCTCAATGGGTGGATGATTAGCCTCAGTAGGGATTAGATAATGGTTGAGGTAGTAGAGTGCATTGTACTTCTCTTCATCATTGGATTGGGCCAACAAAGACCAAGGAGTCATCTAATGTAGCAGTGTAAAGTATGAGCAGCTTTCCCAGGATAGGAGCTGCTAGAACCAGTGGCATCATCAGGTAATGCTTGATGTCTTCGAAGGCATGCTAACACTTGTCATGCACTTGAACTTGGAATCATTTTTGACAAGTGTTGAGAATGGCTGACATCTTTTAGATAGGTTGGATATAGAGCATCTTAAATACTCCAACTACCCTTGGAATGATCTGAGTTGAGTTGAACTTTTAGGGAGTGGAATTTCTAATATCACCTTGATCTTCTCAAATCAATTTCAATTCCCTAGTGTTGGACAATAAACCCAAGGAATTTCCCTGAATCCACTCTGAATGCACACTTCATGGGGTTCATTTTGAGGTTAAATTATCTTAATTATTTGAAAACTACTCTCAAGTCAAACTGATGATCCTCCTTTTCCCTACTTTTGATCATGACATCATCGACATAGCACTCGACTTGATGATGAATGAGTTCATCAAAGATTTGAGTCATAACCCACATGTATGTAGCACTAGCATTTTAAGGCTGAAAGGCATGACCTTATAGCAATAGATTCTGATTGGTGGTTCTAAAAGTAGTGCTTCTTTCATCTTCCAAAGCCATCTTTATTTTGTTATATCCAGATGAGCCAATGTCCACCATCACCTCCGGGATTGGTAGTAAAAATTCATCTTTTGGATATGCCTTATTTAAATCCATAAGAGGTTTGATGGTTAGCAGTAGGCTCTATTGCTAGTTTATGGACCACTACGTCAAGAGCCAATCCAGGAATCTCTTCATAACTCCATGCAAAGCAGTCCTTAAACTCAGTCAATAACCTAACTAAGTCATTGGTTTCAATTTCATTTAACAAAAAATTGATGTATGTCAGGCGTGGATCTTCTTCAGTTCCTAAGTTGATTTCTTTAAGCTCATCGATGGTTGACTTAATCTCTTCTTTGAACTCTAGGGATGCATCTTTGACTTCAAAATCATTTGGATCATTTGAAGTTTCTAAGCACAGCTCCTCATATAAGTTAATGTGTTTTGAAAAGAACTATCAGATTCCAAATGATTGGTGATGACTAAGTAGTAATCATCATCATCGACTGGAACCACTATACCGAATCATAGTATCAGTCATGATTAAGAGCTTTTTCATTTGTTCTTCCATATTCTTTTGAAGTAGTCTGACCTGCACTTTGACCAAGTAGGTGGGATTACATCTTCTTTGCTAAATTATGAACATAAGGCATGTACCAATCTAAAGGTAACTCTATTAAATCTTTATATGTATCATCCTTAAGTTCTACATCAACTTCTTGTCTTGAGGATGATGCTCCCAGAAAGAACCTCTGAGACTTGACACCTATGGATGACTTAGGGGCTTCCTTAACTACCAAACCCTTAACTTTTTGAGAGGAAAGTGGGGTTAGAGCTAAGGTTTCCCAAGCGATGCCTATTTCACATATAGACTTGGATACACTTATGCTTTACTTTAGAGCCGACCTTCATCACTATCCTCACTCAAGTGTCATCTCAAGGGAATATACTGAGAAGAGGCATGCTAAACTATATAAAACTCATCCTATGAACTAGATTCTAAGTCAATATGGATAGCAGGTGTACTCCTGGTAGCTGGGATATATCTTCTATTAAATGGCCAATAAAGAGGTTTTCCATCCCTAGGACTACCTCTGAACAGACCTCTTGCTCTGCCTAGTGGAGGTCAAGTCATCCTACCCATATGTTCGAAAGGAGTAATGAATTGTGGGTGGAATTTAATGTTAGTCTCCACTTCCTCCTACAAGTTTATTTCCCCTCCCTTTTATTTTCTTTTTCATTTTCTCTTTTCTTTTTCATTTTATCTTTCCTTTTATTTTCCTTTTCTTTTCTTTTATTTTTTAGCTTTGGCCAAGTTCATAAGAATAGACTTATTGATTTTTAGGGAGGTAGTAAGTCGCATCCTCATATATGCCGACCTCATGAACTGTAAATGGCTTGAGATCTCCTTTGACATAGTAGACAATTCCACCTCTTACGAACTTCATACATTGATGTAGAGAGGATAGAACTATTTTTTTTCTTATGTATCAATGGTCTCCCAAGTATAGTATTGAAAGATCAATCCGAGTCTATAATGTGAAACTTGGCTTTAATCTTTCAATCAACTATCTCCACCGGCAACACTATGGAGCCTAAGGCTAATTGATCTCACTTTTGGAGTGCGGATTCAATTTTCCCATCTTAGACTTAGTAGTCTTCTAGACACTAAGACTTCCATAGTCATAAGACACTTCTAACAATTAGGTAAACACTAAACCTAAACCTAATGACTTAGAAGGGTTAACCATAGGATTAAGTTATGCCTTAGGGATTAGGATAATTCACCTACCCTACAACCTAAATCCAATTCATGTTCACATTCTCAAACCAAACCTCAAGTTCAATTCAAACACCAAATTCAAAATCAAATCCAAATCCAAACCCAAATTCCAAAACCAAATGATTGATGCCCATAATCAAATCCTAACATGAAACCCTTCCTAAGCCACATGACCTATCCATTGGACTTAGCCAAATCTTAATACAAATAAATACAAAATCAATTGATTTTATTATAATCAATTAATATCTTCAATCATCTTCTAAATATAAATCAAATATACATTCAAATGATCAAAACAAAATCAAACTAAATCAAATTAAATCAAAACCCTTCCTAAGCCATATGACCTATCCCATGGACTTAGCCAAATCTTAATCCAAATCAAGTCAAACTCAATTGATTTTCTCACAAATCAATCATAATTTTAATCATCTCCATAAAGTTAAATGAAATATACATTTAAATTATCAAAACTAAATCAAACCAAATCAAAATCCAAACCTAAGCCACATGACCCGACTCCATGGACTTAGCCAAATTCCTTCATTCCAAAACCCAAATTCAATTGATTTTCTCATGAATCAATCATACCTTCAATCATATTCACAAATATAAATGAAATCTATAATCATCAAGCCAAACAAAATCAACCCAAGTCAAACCCCTTTTGACTTGAAATGTTCAAATTAACTAAAACCCATTTGAACCCAAGCTAATTGCAATTTAATTTATATATCAATCCCAAATCAATATATAAACTCAACTAAATCAAACTCAACTGAAAATCAAGCCAACTAAATCCAATTGGTCCACTTGACCCAAAGTGACCAATTTGACCTATTTTTGCCAAGTTATAATTCTCCACAAATTGGATTGAACCAAGACCATCAAAACCTCCCATCATGATTGTTGATCACCCTAAGTTGATCAATTGTCAAAAATTAGGTCAAACCAAGTCAACTTGGTCATTTGACCAAGTCAACCCCTTATCCCATATGAGCCCAAACTGGCCAAATTGCAACCTAGGCCAAATCCCTTGAAATGAATGATTCATACCAAATCAAAATCAATATTTGAATATGACTTGGCCTTCAATTCAGTCAAACAAAACCCAATTGACCCTCTTGACCCAAGTTGACCCAAATTAACCTAAAAGACAAAATTGGGTCAAATAAAAATATAAACCAAATTGATTGCAACCAATGGATCAAGTTCAATCCAAATTGATTATTGAACTTGACCAAAGCCATAATTGGACCTAATTGAACCCAATTGACCTACTTAGCCTAAATTGACCTAAAGGTTCAAGTTGGACTAAATCAAAACAAAATACAAATTAATTGAAACCAAAGCCTACAATCACCTTCAATTTGTCAACTAAACCTAAACCAACACCCCAATTTGGCCAATTTGGTCAAATTGGTCAACTCTATTTGACCAAATGAATTCAAATGAGCCAAAATGAAATCTAAGCCAAACTAAACCAAACCAATTAAAGCAAGACATCCTAAATGATCATATTAACTTGAAACAACCCTTGATTTAACCCAATTTGACCAATTGGTCAACTTGAGCCAACCTAAACCAATTTGACCTAAATGAGTCAAATTGAGCCAAACTAAAAATCAACTCCAATTGACTTGAAATTTGGGCTAACCCACTTTTGGCTCATTTCAAATCTACCCAAATCAAATCCAATGCTAAATGATCATTCTACCCTTAGGTCAAGGGAATCACATGAGACAAATCACCCATGTAAGTGGTCATTTCCATTCCTTGGCCACTTGGTACTCTCGATGGTCACCTAGGAACTGGGACACTTGCCCAGGGTGATTGGGTCAACCATGACCCATGGGAGGTGAAATCACCTCACCTTACTCATTGAAGCATTTGAAACCCATAGGACACCCATGATTCCTCCTTGGCAACCCTTTTCACACCTTCAACCAACCAAGCCAAGCCAACTCACCTTCTCCCTGACACCCACAACTCCCTGAGATGGTTGAGCGGACACAAGAAGCCAAACTCGATCCCACCATATGATTAAGATGAAGGGGGGGAATACACCCCCTCATTTCCACTCAAACACACACAAAAATCATTTTTTAAAGCCCTAGCTACCCAAGATGAGCCACTAGAGCCATTCCTTAAGATCCCAAGCTCATTCCTCGATCAAAAAATGTCATTCTTGTCCATCCCAAAATAAGACACTCCCATTTTTGACCTAACTTCCCCATTTCTCCATCAAACTCAAATTAACTTTGCACTCACCTTGCCTAGGTCTTATCGAGCAAGAATGAATCATTTCCTAAGCATCTTAAGCATCGGAGGTAGGACTTCGATCAAAGTTAAGCTCCAAATCATCAGTTCATGGCCTTCCAAGTGAACATCAAGAAATTGATCCAATTTGCTTAATAGGGCTTCATCCCCACTAGATGAAGCTTCCATAATCATTCAAGCCACCAGTCTTAAGCTCCGATGAGCTATGCTTCCAAAACTGATCCTTAGGCAAAAATGGGTTGGAGCTTTATGAAGAAAACTTGCATCTCATGTGATCTTCACTGTTGGATCCCCTCCGATCAATGTCATGAAGGTGTGGGATCATTTTGGAGATGATCCAAGCTCGGGTAAGCTTAGATCAAGTGAGCAATGGCAGATGGACTCCATTCTCCCTCACTCACGTGACATTAGAAAACACACCATCCATTCTGCGTGATTGGAATAGATGATCATGATTAGATCCACTAGATCGATCTAATCTAATCCTATCAAGCTGTGGGATTAATCATAGCCATCCAATCTTAGATCGGGATGGGCAGAAAGCATCTGCGTCACCACAGAGGAGTGGATAAGTTTTAAGTAGCCAATCAGGATGTGGAAAGTGTGTCACATTAGCGTGCCACATGGCATTAATAGGATTAGGCTTAATTAATTATTTTTAATGGCTAAAACTTCTAAAAATTATAAAAAATCATAGAGAAATAAAAAAATGCAAATAAATACTCATTTTAAAGGTATTTCAGAGGAGAATTAATTAAAAATGATCTTAACTAATTTTGAAAAGTAATTAAGGTTTAATTGCAAAATTAATTATCTTAATTACTCCATAATTATTTGAGCAATTAATCCCAAATTTTATGGGTTAATTTAATGGGATGACCTCTGCCTCCCATGATTTTCATGGGATTTATTGCTCATTTAATTAGGAAAATTGACTAATTAAATCTTAACTACTATTTTAAGTTAATTAATGATTAATTAATCTCATGAACTGTAATAAATTGATTAATTAAGTTTATTAATCATTGTTCAACAATAGGTGAACTAAGGAATAGGGTTGGGACCCCTTTCCCTAAGTTCATTTCACCCTTTTTAAAATTAAATTTATTAAGATTTGACTAATTAATTAAATCACTTAATCAAATTAAAATCATAATCACATTAGACCTTAATTAATTAAATCATAGATCTTTTGGGTGTTTAATAACCTAAAGAGTTTAATGAAATTATGGTTAGTCTACATGTGTGGGTAAACCATAAGAGTAATTAATTAAGTCCCTTAATCTAATTAACTATTAATCTTAAGCCAATTGCATTTGGCCTCTTTTTTTTCTATGCATTTTATTTTCCATGCATATCATTTATTATTTAGTGAATTATTTTAAGGTGACATAAAGGTAATTAATTCATCTAATTAATGGTTCAACTTAATTAACCCATAAAATCAACTTAATTACATTTTCTTAAATTAAATCAAATCACTAATGTGGGAATGGGTTTAAAACATCAAGTGATGATTTCTCTTCTCCTCTTTAAATCTAATCAAATCCAAAATTTAATTAATAAAGAAGTTTTGGTTTGCCTTAAATAATCTTATTTGATTTTATTGTCCTTAAGAACTAGTTTGGTTGAATGAATCACATGCTTATATTTGATTGTACTCTTTCCAATCATGTTAAATTTGGTATGTCATTTGAATTCATGCATCCATCCTTTCAAAATCAAGTAAAATAAAAAGGATTTCCTTTATGTAAGCTTGCATGTGATGAATTAATTTAATATGTGCATGTATATTATCACTATTACATCCAAATGTATTTTTCAAAAGCTTTTAAATGAATAGTAATATGTGATATGCTGCTAGTTATATATACATAAGAAATGCAAGTGCTTATCGCTTAAGTGTATGAATGTTGAGTTCTCTTTCCTCAATTCATGTGTTGATTTATATAAGATTGAATGGTAATCGGTATATAGTTTGGACATCCTGATAACACGAGGATTTAGCTAGCCCCAAGGAGGCCATTTATTTATCTCACTTCCTTGGTTTAATAATGCCACATACCCATTTGATTTCATTCTTATGTATTTCAAGATTAGAATTTGGATAAATGTTTAATTCATATATATATATATAAATGATTCAATAAAAATAATATATACAATCTTTGCATGGTTTCCTTTCCCTCATTTATGTATAAATCCATGTGTGTCCAAGAAAAGCAAGTATATAGTCTGGACATCCCAGGAATATGAGGCTTTAATTAGCCCTAATGAGGTCATTTGATTACCTCGCTTTCCTAGTTGAACAATGACACATACTTTTCTATATCTTTGTACATGTATATGTATATGTGATTAGTGAATGAAAATTCCATTTTACATTAAAATTGCTTGCATTCATAATTGACTAAGTGGTTGAATTATTTAGCCATATGATATGGAGCTTACTTCCTATGTCAATGTATACGAATTTACATATGTTTAAATGCAAACAGATATATGGTCTGGACATCCCATGAATACAAGGCTTTAGCTAGCTCCAAGGAGGTCATTTGATTATCTCACTTCTTTGATCTAAGAACGACACATGCCTATTTAATTTCATTCTTATGTCCTTTTTATGAAAAATTGGATAAAGTTTTAAATTAATATGTTTAAATAATTCAATCAAATAAAATATAAATTCTAAACATACACATACATTCATTTAAGTGTGGTAAAATATGTTGCATGTATAGATACACAATTAAGATTAAATCATCTACATGTTACATGTGATGGAAAGGAATGATTTAATATATGCCATGTGGTAGTAATTTAATTAAATTAATCTTAAGATGCATTTCATTTTGAATAAGATTATTTAAATTGAACCTAAACTTAAGATTAATTAAATCATTTAATAAGCCATTCACTAAAGATAACTAAATCAAATTAAAATACTTTAGAAAGTGACTTAAGGTAGGGATGAAAGAGGGCAATCCTTTTTTTCTCTCTTTATAACACTTAGTTGCTAAGTGTAATCAAATGAAATAAAAGAATACACAAATTAAAATTCTCAAATCGATTAAACTACTTCAAGTGAAATCAACCTTTCATGTTAAATTGAATTCATCTACACTTAGAAAATACAACACTAATGCTTAACAAGACTTAGCACACAAGCCTTAATACACACATTAGAATAAAGTCACCACTTCTAGCTCAAAGTTAGAATGGTGCATGATGTGATGCATGTTTTGTTTTATGATGTATTATTTTAGATTGGATGTTAGGGTGTATGCTTCTTAGACTGGATGGTAGGTTAATATTAGCCTAATCATATTTTCAACAAGGGTTTATGCTTAAGGGATGCTTAAAAATAAATATGAATGCTCTTTTTACAGGTTGCATAAATCCTTAAGCATAATCCAAGTTATGATAGGTGGGATTAGTTACCCATGTGTAGGGTGCTAAGTCCAAATTATAAATACAACTGCTTGGGATTATATGTATATTTAGCTATCCTCTATTTTTTAGGTGTAGTTAGGTTTACTTTTCCCACATAAATGTAGGAATAAGGATTAGTGCTATTGGGCATTAGGATGAGCAGTGGCTAGAAGGCTTTGTCCTAGGGTGCCTTGTGATGCCTTTGAAGTAAGCACCATCCAAATCAAAGAAGGAACCAAATTAGAAATGGAGATATGAAGAAAGAATACTCCCATAGCATTTAATACAATTATAATTATTCTTTCATATTCCAGGTTATATAGGGGTAGAGCTCGGCTACCCATCTTTTCTCTCTTCGGGTTGTACGGCGGTACCCGACCACACCGGCCTTTTATTCTTTTATGATAGTATATATAATTATTTGATGTTTTGTTTACATTGTGCATTAAGATGACTTGGTTTTCATAGTTTCTTAAATGAATGATGCTTTAATGTCTGGCTTGGATATGATTAGTCTCTTATGATAAAAATAACTTTTCTACCCACTAATCACTAATAATTAAATTTTAAATAACTCATAACCTCATCATTAAAGCCTAAAACATAAATAAGATAATTAAAAGATTTAGGAACCCCTTAGCTGTATGATTATATGTTACACATCATGCATGCATATTCTTTCTCTCTTGAACATGAAGGATCTCCATCCTTGCACGATAAAGGAATGCTTGACCTATGAGGGCATCCCTTGTGGTGGAGAACAACTTCTTCTAGCTGATTTGACCCATAACTTATTTCATCATGCATTTAGGCATAAGAAATCCAAAAGCCTCTATCAAAATGATGTGTCTAATATGAAATAAAATTTGAAAAGATTTTGTATCTATAGATTAAGTCATATGCTCATACCACTCATGCTCTAGTCTCTTAGAGAGTGTGTTTAGGACTTCAGTCTCTTTCTAATTAAATAACTACCCTAGCTATCTTGAAATTCATAAGACCAAACTATATGATTTTAAAATCATAGGAGAAGTTAGCTGGCGGCCACTCCAGGCGATTATAAGTTAAGAAGTTAGACAATTTATTCTCTCTTATGGAGGTAAACTCTTATGTCCACCTATCGCTATTTCCTTCGGGCTACAAGCATAAATCCTCACTTCTTAAGCATTTCCATAACCTTGTGTTGGTGGATTATAAGCCCTAGTAATCTAATTAAATTTTAACTCAAAACATATAAATCTCCTCAACATCAAAATTATAAAGCTCAACCATATGATAGATTGGAATGCTCACTAGGCTTCCTAATATCATGAGAATTTCCTACTTATTTCATTTGGAATCCAAAAATAAGTCCTCTCCTTGAACTTTCCCAACTGATTTTCCAAATACAACTAATTCTTTGATAGTCTAACCTTGAAATCTTTAGAGATAATCATTATCTACTTTAATAGAGAATATTCTTATGAAATTTTATTTCCTAAGATATAATTAACTATGGAGGCTTGCCTCCATAAGGAACTTAAGAACCTAGTTTAATATAAACCCTGCTTTATTCATCCATTGTAAAGTAAGGGAAAAATCTCTAGTACATTTGAAGACCCATCATGCCTTAGGAGTCCTTATTACATGATTAGATCCATTATAGGGTGATGCCTCTATCTTTTGAGATAGTACATCATACCATGTTTGTGATCACTCAAAAGTACCTCCCACCCACCCATACATCCAAAACTAAACACCACAAGGCTCTCTCACCTTATTCATTGAATTTTCTCAACATTATCCTTTATTTTTAGGGTTTGGAGATGTCGAACCTCAAGTAGGAAAGGGTTCTTAGACTCATAATGTTGACTGATACATGTGGGTTAACCAGAACTCTGGATAGCCGGTATCTGCCAACATCCACTATAATGTAAAGAGGTGCTTGTGCTCGGTCATCCTTACGTGTAAGTCTTCATCCATGAATGTAACTCCAAAGATGTCCTTCGAGTAGCTTGCCTCCTGTTTAGTAGCAATCAGCTGAGCTAAATATATCTCTAGATCAAGTACGGCCATGATTAGAGATTCCCTCATCCTTTTGGATAAGATAAGGTGTCATATATGCTTAACTTAGCTAGAAACTTTCTAAGGTGAGCTAGGACATTATAATCAACTCTGGCTTGGTCCACCATAAGCATATCCATGGGTGGAGCATCCGATGAAGGTGATATATACTCACTGGAACTAATTACTTGCTTACCCTTATCCAGAGGTGCTACCCTATGAGGTAGAATTTTGCCACTATGTAGGTTGACTTCAGTGACTTCATGGAATGATGAGCTTGTGGAAAGTTTTACCTTCTCATTGGACATACCTTTAGCTTCTCCTATAGGATCCTCAAAATCAGTTAACTCCAAGTCAATCTCAAGAGGTGAACCCGATTGATTCAGAGAAGGATAGTCTAACTCTGAATCAGAAAGGAAAGGATTTGAGTTACTAGAGCTATTCTTTTTATTTAGACTCAGAGAGCTTTCAATAGGAATAAAATCAAGAGCATCAGAAGTAGAAAATATATAAATAGAATCAGCATTTCACATTAATTTCTTTTTCGGTGGAGGTACATGATAGAAATCAAGTAAAGTAATTGAAGTAAGGGATTTAGTGCCCTTATCCATAGATACAATGCTCCTGCCGATAAAGAAGGAGCTAGCAGAAGAGGTGGTAGTTGCAACGGTGGAGGGAGTACTAGACTCAGATGATGGCTACACTACTGGATTATCCCGGGAAAGTATGGTGAGCTACTGCTACTAGGCTATCACCCTCCCTGAGTTGTGCTTTGCAAATAACAAACCTTCCTTGGCATTGGAGGTTTGAGCTACCTCAGACACCTATAAGGAAACCTTCCTGATCTTAGAAATGATCATCTTATAGGTTCGAGATAGGGAGATATCCTAACCTTTTTGGTCTTAATAGGATCACAAGTATCCCCAAGGATTACTCTAACCGAATTGGATGGTTGTTCTAATAAGTATTCCTTAGGGATAACTATGGCTCTCAACTTGTAGCTGCTCAAGATAATCCTTAAAAGTGATATAATCCTCTAAGACATGGCATAACATGCAGTGGTAGGGGCAATAGCTTGGATCATCGCTCTTGCCCACTTCTTCTGGCCTCTTAGGCTCTAGTAACTGAAAGTCAAGTTGCTTTAAGAGATTATTAAAGATTTTATTAACTACCTCCCTCTTAAATGAATATGGCTTATTCAATCTATCGACAAAATAGGTGAAAAGTAGCTACCCGATGATGGATATGAATACCGATGTTGGGTAGAGTGGTAGAAATGGTCATTGTGGCCGCCATAGTGGCGGTATGATGGTTGAGGGGGTGGAAAAAGAGGTGGAAAAGGAGGCTGCTTAGCTCGTTGTCTCTCATACTGAACTCTAGCTGGCTGTATTCCTCTATCCACTAACACAACTGTCCCTGGCTTCTTCTCAAACACCTTTTGTGGCTTGGGCCTAGGTGATTGGTTGGGAAAGGGCAACTATTTGGCTTCCTCTTATAGGCTAGCCACCTTATTGATTAATTTCTTGAATGTTTTGATGGTAAAACCTTTAAGCATGAAGGTGACTAGGCCATGGATATTCTTGAGAAGAATCTCAATGGCATGCTATTCAGACAGTTGTTGTTCGCATTTCATGCTCAGGTTGCACCACCTGAGAATGTAATCAACAAGGGCATCATTGAGTTTTTGTTTCTCTACAGTGAGGTCGCTTATAGTCACCCTCTGATGAGCTCCAGCAAACCTCTTGATTAAGAGGTGCTCCAACTCAGCAAAAGTCTTCAGAGAACCATTGGGAAGTTTGATGTACTAATCAAATGCAACACCTAACAAACTACTAACGAAAAGGCGGAAGAGGAGTGCGTTGCATACTTGGTGTTGATAACATCAAAGATCTTGAACGATGGTGGCACAAAACCCTAAATGAAATAAATACAAATAAAATCTTAAACCTAAAAAATAAACCTATAAAAAACCTAAACACTAAACTAAAAAAAATAAAAGCTATACCTAAAACAAACAAAATAAAATAAACATAAACATAAACTAAAATACATAAAACTTAAACCTAAACTAAATAAATTAAATAAACTTAAAATAAACCTAAACTAAACTAAAAACCTAAAATAAACTAAAATAAAAAACCTATAAACGTAAACCTAAAATTCAAAAATAAGACTTAAACCTAAAAAATAAAATAAAAAATAACTAAAAATAAACATAAACATAAACCTAAACCTAAAATAAACTAAAATAAAACTTAAACTAAATAAATAAATAAACTAAATAAAATAATAAATAAAATAAGATAAAAGATAAAACTAAATAAATAAACTTGGTTTGCTTATTAAAGACCTAAACCCTAGGCCAGCCATGACCTAGGCCCAGGCCACTAAACTGACATGACTACCCAGGCCTAGGCCTTGACTGGGCCAAATCCCCAGACTGAGCCCTACCAATACAAACCACAAACTGAAAGATCTTAGGCCCAATGCTAGCCCAACCTGACCACCCCCTGACAGGCTGACCTGGGCCCTAAACCTGGACCCCCCTGAGCCCTGAGCCTGGCCTGACCTGGCTGGCCACCAACCACACCCCCTGACACTGACCCCAAGGCCCAAGACCAAAACCAGGGAGCCCCTGGGCCAAAACCCACAACCACAAAACCTAAACTGAACTAAATACACAAAATAAAATATAAAAGCCAATATAATAATAATAAAAATGAGACTAAACCTAAACCTAAAATAAAATAAAATAAATGATAAAACCTAAAATAAAATCTACATAAAGATAAAATAAAATAAACCTAAAATAAAATAAAATAAAACTAAATAAAAAAAACCTAAAATAAAATAAATCTTAAAATAAAACATAAAATAAAATAAATAATAAAACCTAAACTCTAAACTAAAAGCTAAATAAAATAAAATAAAATAAAATAAACCTAAAATAAACTAAATAAATAAAATCTAAACATAATCCTAAAATAAACTAATACCTATTAAACTAAAAATATAGCTAAATGTAAAACTAAAATAAAATTCTAAAACCTAAACCTTAAAAAATAAAATAAAAACCTAAACCAAAACCTAAAAAAAAAAGGAAAGCCTAAACTAAAAAAAAAAAAAACTCAACTAGAAAATGAACCTAAACCTAAACCAAAACCTAAAAAATAAACTAAAATAAAAAAACCTAAACTATTTTTATGATTTTTTGTCTTAAGCAATCGCTTTTGATGTAATATGCAATATAATATAATATAATATGTTATAGTGTCTTATAATATAGGATTCCATAACATAGTGTAGCATCATGCATTACAACATACTATTATGTATTACTACTTATTGTTTAGCTTATTTTAGTTTATTATTGTATGATGTAGTAGAGTTTGTACTGGTATAATTTATAAAAATGCTAATTTATAGGCCGAGATGATGGGATTTGGCCAAATTTAGAGTAAGCTTTAGGGAACATCATTTGGGGTGTGCAATGGTGTGTCATTTAATCAAAAGAATGGAATTTTGCATCCAAAATATATGTTCATTTTTCAACCAAATTTTATAAATTTTTTGCTTAAAGTGATTCATTTTAAGGTGTAATGTAAGATAATATATTATATGAAAGCATATTAAAATATAATGTACATAACAATATAACTTCATATATATGAATGTGGTGGTTTGTTACTAAATGTTATCGTACATTTTAGTATGTTTAACTTTTTTTATAATACATTGGGTCAAAACTCACAAAAATGTTAATTTAAAGGTTGAGGTGAAAGAATTTGGCCAAATTCACGGTCACTAAGAAGCAACACCAAAATTATGCTATTTTGTACCATTTCTAATAGAAAATAACTATTTAACATCCAAAATGAACATTATTCATATTTTGATAAAATGTTGTTAGTTTTTCCTTTTAAGTGATTCTAATGAGGTGTAATGTTAGACAATATATTATATTATAGCAAATTATAATATAACATCATATATTATAATATAATATAGTGTGTTAATTCACACTATAATGTGTTTAGCATGATATTGTATAGTTAGTTTGAGCTTGCACCATCACAAATCATAAAATGTTGATTACAAAGTTAAGATGATGTACTTTGAATGAATACATTGTTAGGCTTTTGGTTGAAGTATTAAAGGTGTGCATAAGAGAAGAAATAAGATTTGATGAGAATTCAATGTCAAAGACATGGAGGAAGATTTCTTAGGGGATCACACATGCATTGGACATGACTTGTGAGGGTCTATGTCGAGGGCATAGAAGAAAAAATCTGCTAGGGGTAAGGTTTGAATTTGATTTGATTATATGGTTTATGGAAAGAAGATTCATTGGGGATAAGATCTATAATCCACCAGGGATTAAGATTGAATCGACTTTAATTTATTTTGTTTTAATTAATGTGGAGGCATATCTACTAGAGATATGGGCTCAAGTTTGCTGGGGATCAGGTATATTAACCTTTTTCTAGAGAAGTAGGTTCTGGCTATTTAGGGATTGGGATTTGAGTTTGTTTTAATAGATTTATTTGAAGATGTATCCACTGGGAATAAGAGTTTGGTTGGATTTCTTTGATTTAGACTCTACTAGGGGAGTTAGTTTAATTTGGCTCCACTAAGAAGGTTGGTTTTAAATTTGATTTATTTGCTTGAATTGTTTATATATTATTTGGGGCTCCACTAAGGAGAAGGGTTTGATTTAACTCCAATAAAAAAAATTATATTATGTTTGATTTAATCTAAGTTAATGTATGGACCCTGTCGGTGTGCGATGGACCCACTGAGAAGAGGCTATATTAACCTTGACCTACCTCATATTTACAAATCTAAAGGGATAGTCTACTAGCTGCGGGATAGAGCTAGGAAACCTAAGGGATTGCCTTTCAGTGTGCAACAACTATGCTAGGAAGAACACGTAACAGTCTTACATCTTCCAAAATAAGAAACAACTGCTGGGGTGACCTGTTGCATGCACAACAAATTGAACTTGGCCTAGGGCGAATACTGAGTGAATGTCTCTAGGGACTTATGTCAACTCAAAAGTAGTTAGGGTTAATTTTATCTCAATTTAATGTGATTTGATATGGTTTGTTTCATTTAGTTTGATTTCAAATTGAGGGCATATCCGTTGGGGATGTGAACTCGATCAAATTTGAGAGATTTAATTTATGGACCATGTCGGTGTGCGATGGACCCAATGAGAAGGGGCTATAATAGACTTTCCCTATCTTAGATTTACAAATCCAAATGGATAGTCTATTGGCCATGGGGTAGAGCTAGCCAACCTAAGGGGTTACCTTTCAATGTGCAACGACTATGCCAGGAAGAAGGTGTAGCAGACTTACATCTTCTAAAGTAGGGAACAACTGTTGGGGTGACCTATTGGTAGAGCAATAAATCAAACTTGACTTAGGGGCAACTACTGGGTGAATATCATTAGAGATTTATATCAACTCAAGAGTAGTCAGGCGATTATTATAGGGAGTTTTGTTGACACTACCCTAAAGATAAGATGCCTGGTTCGTAAAAGGTACTGCTAGGGGTGTCCTCTTAATCCACAAGTGAATATATATATTTTTTATATTTTTGTGTGAACCCTATTGGTGTGTGAGGGACCACACTGAGAAGGAGCTATGTCGGCCTTGACCTATCTTAGATTTACTGGACCAAGGGAGAATCTGCACATATATAGGATGAATTCTCCAACCACATGGGTGGTTACTAGAAAAGGGGAACTATCCAATTCGATAGTAACCTGGGTAGTGTCCAAATGGGGTTGCATAGGATGTGATCCAAATATAGTGCCCACAGGGGAGGTGCTACTAGGAGCATTAACTTGAGCTATGAAAAAGAAAGGTTATAGGTGTGCGGTGGCCAACTAAAGGAGAAAGCATAGCGATCTTACATCTACCATGAGTGGTGTATCTTAAGGTGTGAGAACTAACCAACCTAGGGTCTATCCATCAGCATGAGTGGTGTATCGATTAGAATAGTGAGAACCAACCAAACTAAGGTGCTTGTCGATGACCAATGATCAATCTGGAAAGAAAGTGTGTAGGCTTACAACTTTCCAAGCAAAATTGATCATCGGGATACTCTATCATTGGTAGGATAGATGTTAACTGAGCTTGAGAGGCTATAAAGTGAGAAGCATTGACGAAGGACTAGACCTAGACTTGAAACAATCAAGAGGGAAGGAGGTGCTATGGGACTTATCCTAAACCTTAAATATACTCAATCTAGTCGGTTGCTAATCAAGAAGAAAGTGTAGCGGACTTACATCCTCTTAAACAAAGCCAACATGAGGTAGCTTATGGCCATATAAGGCTACCAAACTAACAAGGCTTCCGAGTGTGTGGCCAAGTAAGGATGAAAAGTGTAGCGAGACTTACATTCGAAAGCAAGAAGACCACTTGGGTGACACATTAGCAAGGTAGCACGTTAGCCCTACCTAAACTATTGAGTGAGTGTCATTGGGAGGTTATCTCAAGTCGAGTAGCGAGAAAAATATATGATTTATATGTTTATGTGTAGTTTGTGTTTGTTCTGTGTCGATGAAGGATAGGATGCTGCTCGGGTTACTTACATCGACCCTAAACACATCATGCTGGATTCATAAACAAGAATACTTTCAACATGAAAGAGATTGAATTTCAAATGGATATTTCATTAATGATAATAATTTTCAAACATAATTTATAATATTTCTTAAGTAGAACCTGTTGTTTGGAAGCATTGGGCACCCTCCCTTATGATTAATAAGATGATAAGATCCTCCTTGGTAGGCCTTCTCTATGGCAAAAGGGCCTTCCCAAGTCAGTTCAGACTTTCCCCCAATCTTATGATGGGCAACAATCAATCTCATTTGAAGTAAAATAAGCTCTCCTACTTGAAAAGATCTAAGAAATACCAACTTCTTACGAGCTTGAATCATTTTAGCTTTGTATAACTCAAGGTTTTGGCATGCGGTGTCTCCTCCAAACCTTCAAGCTCTTCTAACTTAGCTTTTACGCTTTATATGATCTTGCTACCCACATATCGTTAGTGATGGGTGTTGGACTTAATGGTAGAACGGCTTTGGACCCATACACTAAGGGAAAGGAGTAGGCAGTTGGAGTTTATATATTGGTGCCCACTGGGATTCTGCTCATGCAAATGTCACTTATTGTTATTGAGTGTCTTCTTCAGTATTTGGATGAGAGTTTTGTTGAAGGCTTCTGCTAAGCCATTTTCCCTCAAATAGTTGATGGTAGAATATCTTCAATCAATGTTGTGTCTTCGGGCAAAGTTGTTGATCTCGGTGCTTTTGAATGCAATACCATTATTAGATATATTTCATCGAGGCACTCTAAACCTATATATGATATGGTTCCTAAAATATTAGAGCACTTATTGAGCTGTGACTTCTCTAGTGAAATCTCCTATGCCCATTTGGAAAAGTACTCAGTAGCATCTAAGATGAACCGATGACCCTTGGAAGGAGGAGGATTAATCATACCCACTATGTTAGTACCCTAACACTCGAATGGCCATGAGGCCAATGTAGGATGTAAAATGTTGGGTGTTTGTGTAAGACCACACTGTCTATTTGACTTTGGTGGCATGGCCTTGCTGTATCGATACAATCTTTGATCATCATTGGCCAGTAGTATCCTAATCTCTTGATCTTGGATTTCATCTTTGAACCAGATTTGTTGGCTCCACATAATCTTAAGTGCACCTCGATCATGATCTTATGAGCTTCGTGCTTGTCTAAATAATGTAACCATATATGATCGAAAGATCACCGGTAGAAGACACCATCCATAAGAGCATATGAAAGTGCTCTCTACTTCATCTAATGGGCTTGGAACTTTTCTTGAGGTAGTTTGCCTTTATTTAGGTAATTCATGAATGGTTGTCTCCAATTTAACTCCTCGTTCTTCTTAGGAATGGCAACCTCCCCTTCAAGAGAGTACCTTTTGATGAGTTCAATATCAATAAGGGATAAGACTTGTCTACTTTGGACCTTTATTGATATGGGCTCATCCTCCAGACATGCCAACTCCTTGGTAAGCTTGGCTAAAGCATATGTTATGGTGTTCTCCTTGAGGAATCTTATAAATGGTAACCTCTAGGATTTGGGCCAACAACTTTATGGGGGTAGTGATGGAGCTTGGGCTTTATAACCTTATAGGACCCAGTGATTTGGTTGATAACGAGAATCCCAAGATGTTGATGTTATGGATGCTTAGAGTAATAGGCGACTCTAGATCGCAATTAGAATCATATTCATCTTCATTGGTGCAAGGATTGGACAAATAATATAAGAATCTCATCATGATCGGAGTTAAGAAAACTATTCACCCTCTTTCAGAATAATTATTTGTGGTTCTTCTCCTCTTTGAGAGGAAGCCTCACCATCAAAGTACATCTCCGTGGTGAATACTAGTATATCCCCTAAGTTCATAATTTGTTCATGGGAGATCATCACTAGGAGAGTCGTAGGAAGTGGGTGTCTTGCTAAGAAATCGTAGTGCTTGTCCTTTCCGCCGAGGGTCGAAGGTAATGTCAAACTATGAGAGGATCATGGACCATCATGCCAGTCTAGATAAGCACTATGTCATGAGATATTATAGTGGATTGATTTGAGAGATTAAGTTTACCTTATGAGGAAGCATGTAGTGCTGTAGCTTTTGGGATGCAAAGATTAAAGCTAGGCAATGCTTCTCAATTTGTGGGTAATTCATCTCAGTAGGGATTAGACAAAGGCTGAGGTAGTAGAGTGCATTTTCCATCCCTTCATCATTGGCTTGAGCCAACAAAGTACCAAGGGAGTCATCTAACACAACAGTGTGAAGTATGAGTAGCTTGCACGGGATAGGGGTTCCTAGAACCAGCAGTGTCATCTGGTAATGCTCGATGTCTTCAAATGCATGCTCACACTTGTCATCCCACTTGAACTTGGAATCCTTTTTAACAAGTACTGAGAATGGCTGACATCTTCCCGATAGATTGGATATAAAGCATCTTAGATACTCCAACCATTGTTTGAATGATTTGAGTTGAGTTAAACTTTTAGGGGGTGGCATTTTAATACTTTGACCTTCTCTGATCAATTTTGATTCCTGGACAATAAACCCAATGAATTTCTCTGAAGCTACTATGAAAGGACACTTCAGAGGATTCATTTTGAGGTTAAATTATCTTAACTATTTGAAAACTACTCTTAAGTCAAAGAGATGGTCTTCTTTTTCTCTACTCTTCCTTTGCCTAGTGGAGGTCAAGTTATCCCACCCATATATTCAAATGGTGTAACGAACTATGGGTGGAATTTAATGTGAAGCTCCACTTCCTCCTCCAAGTCTATTTCCACTCCCTTTTATTTTCTTTTTCTTTTTCTCTTTCCTTTTCTCTTTTCTTTTCTTTTTCTTTTATTTTTAAACTTTTGCCAAGTTTGAGAGAATAGACTTGTTGATTTTGAGGGAGGTAGTAAGCTGCATACTCATATATGTTGACCTTGTGAACTGTAAATGTCTTGAGATCTCCTTTGACATTTGATCCCACCTCTCATGAGCTTCACACACTAATGTAGAGAGGATGGAACTGTGTTGTTCTCATGTATCCATGGTCTCCCAAGCAAAGTGTTAAAAGATCTATTCGAGTCTTCTAATCACCTATATGCAAGGGATACACTATGGAGCCTAAGGCCTGTTGACCTCACTTTTGGAGTGTAGATTCAATCTTCTCATCTTAGACTTAGGTGTCTTCTAGACACTAAGACTTTCCTAGTCATAAGACACTTCTAACAATTAGGTAAACACTTAACCTAAGCCTAAAGACTTAAAAGGGTTAACCATAGGATTAGGTTATGCCTTACGGATTAGGATAATCCACCTACCCTACAACCCAAATCGAATCCTTATTCACCTTCTCAAACTAAACCTCAAGTTCAATTCAAACATCAAATTCAAATCCAAATCTAAGTCCAAATTCTAAAACCAAATGATTGAAGCCCATGATCAAATCTAAACTTGAAACCCTTCTTAAGCCATATAACCTGTTCCATGGACTTAGCCAATTCTTAATCCAAATCAATCAAAAATAAATTGATTTTCTCATAATCAATTTATATCTTCAATCATCTTCCTAAATGTAAATCAAATCTACATTCAAATGAGCAAAACTAAATCAAATTAAATCAAAACCGTATTAAGCCATATGACCTATCCCATGGACTTAGCCAAATCTTAATCCAAATCAATTCAAACTCAGTTGATTTTCTCATAAATCAATCATATTTTCAATCATCTTCATAAATTTAAATGAAATATACATTTAAATCATAAAAACTAAATCAAACCAAATAAAAATCCAAACCTAAGCCACATGATCCAACTCCATGGACTTAGCCAAATTCCTTCATTCTAAAATCCAAATTCAATTGATTTTATCATGAATCAATCATACCTTCAATCATATTCATAAATATAAATGAAATCTATAATCATCAAGCCAAACCAAAATCAACCCAAGTAAAACCCAACTTAACCCTTTTGACTTGAAATGTTCAAATGAACCAAAATTGATTTGAACCCAAGCCAATTGCAATTGATTTTATATATCAATCCCAAATCCATATATAAACTCAACTAAATAAAATGCATCCCAAAATCAAACCAACTAACCCTAATTGGTCTACTTGACCCAAAGTGGCCTATTTGACCTATTTGAGCCAAGTTCTAATCCTGCCCAAATTAGATGGAACCATGCCCATCAAAATCTCCCATCATGATTGTTGATCACCCTAGGTTGATCAATTGTCATAAATTAGGTCAAACCAAGTCAACTTGGTCATTTTGAAAGTCAACCCCTTAACCCATATGAACCCAAACTAAATTGCAACTAAGCCAAATCCCTTGAAAGCAATGATTCATACCAAATCAAAATCATATTTGAATATGACTTGACCTTCAATTAAGTCAAACCAAACCCATTTGGCCCTCCTGACCCAAGTTCGACCAAATTGACCTAAAAGATCAAATTGGGTCAAATCAAAATATAAACCAAATTGATTTACAACTAATGGCTCATTGAAATTGATTGTTGAACTTGACCAAAGCCATGATTGGACCTAATTGAACCCAATTGGTCTACTTAGCCCAAATTGACCTAATGGTTCAAGTTGGCCAAAATCAAAGCCAAATCCAAATTAATTGAAATCAAAGCCTACAATCATCTTCAACTTATAAACCCAAACCAAACCCAAGCCAATTTGACCAATTTGGTCAAATTTGTCAACTTAACCCATCTGACCCAAATGAATTCAAATGTGCCAAAATCAAATCTAAGCTAAAATAAACCAAAATAATTGAACCAAAACATCCTAAATGATCATATGAACTTGACCCAACCATTGGTTTGACCCAATTTGACCAATTGGTAAACTTGACCCAACCTAACCCAATTTGACCTAAATGAGTCAAATTAAGCCAAACCTAACCAAATCAACTCCAATTGACTTAGAATTTGGTCTAACCCACTTTTGGCTCATTTCAAATATGTCAAAATCAAATCCAATGCTAAATGATTATTCTACCCTTGGGTCAAGGGCATCACATGGTACAAATCACCCATGTAAGTGGTAATTTCCATTCCTTGGACACTTTGTACTCTCCCCAGTGGTCCAGAAAGACAGCCAACACCCAAGGGGTGGTTGGTCATCATTACATAGGGTGAAATCACCTCACCCTCCCCATTGGAGCATTTGAAACCCATAGGACACCCATGTTTCCTTCTTGGCAGCCACCTTCGTACCTTCAATAAACCAAGACAAGCCAACTCACCTCCTCCCTACCACCCACGATTCTTTGAGATGGCTAGACAACCACTAAAAGACAAACCTGATCCCACCATTCCATGAAAGTGAAGGGGGTATACGCCCCATCATTTACACTCAAACACACACAAAAATTATTCCTTAGAGCCTTAACTACCCAAGATGAGTTGCTAGAGCCATTCCCTGAGCTCCCAAGCTCATTCCTCAATCAAAAATGCCATTCCCGTCCATCCCAAAATATGACACTCCCATTTCTAACCTAACTTTCCCATTTCTCCATCAAACTCAAATTAACTTTGTACGCACCTTCCTTAAGCCTCGTTGAGCAAGAATGAGTCATCTCCTAAGCTTCCTTGCAGGAGGTGGGACTTCAATCAAGCAAGCTCTAAATCATCGGTTCATGGCCTTCTAAGTAAACATCAAGGAAATTATTGCAGTCAAGCTTCATCTCCACTAGATGAAGCTTCCTTAATGAGTCCAATGGTCTTGAGCTTGATGAGGTATGCTTCAAAAGCGATCCTTAGGAAAACATGGGTTGGAGTTTTTTGAAGAAAACTTGCATCTCATCTTGACCATTGGATCCCCTCCACTTGATGTCATGAAGGTGTAGGATCCTTTTAGATTTGATGAGTTTAGGTAGCTCGGATCAAGTGAGTAATGAATAGACTCCATTCTCCCTCACTGTTAGATCCATCATCCATTTTGCTTGATCGAAATGGACAGTCGTGATTAGATCTGCTAGATCGATTTGATTTAATCCTATTAAGTTATGGGATTAATCATAGATGTCTAATCTTAGATCAAACTATGGATGAGAAAGTGCATCTGTCACAACCACGTAGGCACTAAGTCGGGTAAGTTTTAAGCAGCCAATCCACGAGCCATGAAAGCATGCCATGTCATGTATGTCACCAATAGGATTAGTTTAATTTGGCTTAATTAATTAATGGTTGAAACTTCTAAAACCATAAAAATCATAGAAAAAATAAAAAAAACAAATAAATACTCATTTTAAAGGTATTTTAGAGAATTAATTAAAAATGATCTTAACTAATTTTGAATAGTAAGTAAGGTATAATTAATGTTTAATTACAAAATTTATAGCTTAATTACTTAAACAATTAATCTAATTTATGTGGGATAATTTAATGGGATGTCTCACCTCCCATGATTTTCTTGGGATTTATTTCTCACTTAATTAGAAAATTGACTAATTAAACTTTAACTACTCTTTTAAGTTAGTAATGATTAATTAATTCCATGAATAGTAATAAATTGGTTAATTAAATTTATTGATCATTGTTCAATTGTAAGTGAACTAAGGAATAGGGTTGGGACCCCTTTTCCTAAGTTCATTTCACCTTTTTTAAATGAAATTAATTTATATTTAATTAATTAATTAAATCACTTAATGAAATTGGAATCATAATCACATCAGACCTTAATTAATTAAATCATCGGGTAGATCTTTAGGTGTTTAATAATCTAAAGGAGTTTAATGAAATTATGGTTAGTCCACATGTGTGGGAAAACCATAAGAATAAATAATTAAGTCCTTTAATCTAATTAACTATTAATCATGATCTAATTGCATTAGGCCCCTTTTATTTCCTTAGATCATTTCAAGTTTATTTTCCATGCATATCATGTCGGCGCATAATTATTTAGTTAGTTACATTAAGGAGACATAGGTAAGGGTAATTAATTCATCTAATTAAGAGCTCAACTTAATTAACCCATAAAATCAAATTAATTACATTTCCTTAAATTAAATCAAATCACTAATGTGGGAATGAATTTAAAACAACAAGCGATAATTTCTCTTCTCCTCCTTAAATCAAATCAAATCCAAAACTTAATTAATAAAGATGCTTTTGTTTGCTTTAAATAATCTTATTTGATTTGTTTGTCCATACTAGTTTGGTTGAATGAATCATATGCTTATATTTGATTGTCCTCTTTCCAATCATGTTAAATTTGGTATGTCATTTGAATTCATGCATCCATCTTTTCAAAATCAAGTAAAATAAAATGGATTTCCTTTATGTAAGCTTGCATTTGTTGATTTAATATATGCATGGCTATTATCACTATTAAAGCTAAATGTATTTTCAAAAGTTTCTAAATGAATAATAATATGTGTTATGATGCTAGTTATAAATACATAAAAAAGCAAGTGCTTATAGCTTAAGTGTATAAATGTTGAGTTCTCTTTCCTCTATTCAAATGTTGATTTATATAAGATTGAATGGTAATGGGTATATAGTCTGGACATCCTAGGAACACGAGGCTTTAGCTATCCCCATGGAGGTCATTTTATTACCTCACTTTCATGGTTTAACAATGGAACATACCCATTTGATTTCATTCTTATGTATTTCAACATTATAATTTGGATAGAGCTTTAAATCATATATATAAATTATTCAATAAAACAAAAATATATAATCTTTGCATGGTTTTCTTTTCCTCATTTATGTATACATCCATGTGTGTCCAAGAAGAGCAAGTTTATAGTCTAGACATCTTGAGAATATGAGGCCTTAGGTAGCCCTAAGGAGGTCATTTGATTACCTCACTTCCTTGGTTTAACAATGACACGTGCCTATATCATTGTGCATGTATATGTATATGTGATTATTATTAAAATTGCATGCATTCATAATTGAATAAGTGGTTGAACTAATTAGCCATATGATTTAAAGCTTACTTCATATGTTCATGTAAAAGAATTTACATATGTTTGAATTCAAAAGGGTATATAGTCGGACATCCACGAGAATCTGAAGCTTTAGCTAGCACCAAGGTGGTCATTCGATTACCTCACTTCCACGGTTTTTAACACATTTTAATTATATTCTTATGTATTTTTTGCATTAGAATTTGGATAAAGTTTTAAATTAATATGTTTCAATAATTTAATCAAATAAAATATAAATTTTAAACATACACATACATTCATCATTTAAGTGTGCTAAAATATGTTGCATGTATATATACACTTAGGATTAAATAATATGCATGTTACATGTGATGAAAAGGAATGATATAATATATGTCATGTGGTAGTAATTCAATTAAATTAATTTAAGATGCCTTTTATTATGAATAAGATTATTTAAAGTGAACCTAAACTTATGATTAATTAATTTATTTAATAAGCCATTCACTAAAGAGAACTAAATCAAATTAATATATTTTTGAAAGTGACTTAAGGTATGGATGAAAGAGGACAATTCTCTTTTCCTCTCTTTATAACACTTAGTTGCTAAGCCTAATCAAATGAAGCAAAAGGAAACACAAATTAAAACTCTCAAATCAAATAAACTACTTCAAGTGAAATCAACCTCTCATGTTAAATCGAATCCTTCTACACTTAGAAAATACAACTCCAATGCCAAACAAGACTTACCACACAAGCCTTAATACACACCTTAGAATTAAGTCACCACTTCTAGCTCTAAGTTAGGATGGCATATGATGTGATGCATGATTTATTGTATGATGTATTATTTTAGATTGGATGTTAGGGTGTATGCTTCATATACTGGATGATGGGCTAATTTTAGCCCAATCATGTTTCTGATTATGCTTAAGGGATGCTTAAAATAAATGTGAATGCTTTTTTTACAAGTTGCTTAAATCCTTAAGCAATCCAAGTTAGGATAGGTGGGCTTAGTTACCCATGTGTGGTCTAAGTCCAAATTATAAATACAACTGCTTGGGATTATATGTATATTTAGCTAACCTCTATTTTGTAGGTGTAGTTAGATTTACTTTTCCCACATAAATGTAATTTTTGCAATAGGAATTAGGATTAGTGCTATGAGGGATTCAGATGAGCAGTGGCCAAAAGTCTTTATCTTGGGGTGCCCTGTGATGCCTTTGAAGCAAGCACCATCCAAATCAAAGAAGGAACCAAATCAAAATGGAGATATGAAGAAAGAAGTCCCCCATAACATTTAATACAATTATAATTATTCTTTCATATTGCAGGTTATATAAGGGTAGAGCTTAGCTACCCATCTTATCTCCCTTCAGGTTGTACGGTAATACCTGATTGCACCAACCTTTTATTATTTTATGATAGTTGATATAATTATTTGATGTTATGTTTACATTGTGCATTAGGACGACATGCTTTTCATAGTTTCTTAAATGATTGAAGCTTTAATGTGTGGCTTGAATGCGATTAAGCTCTTAGGGTAAAAATAACTTTCTACACAACTAATCACTCATAACTAAATTTTAAATAACTCATAACCTCATCATAAAGCCTTAGACATAAATAAGATAATTAAAAGATTTAGCAATCGCTTAGATGTATGGTAATATGTTTCACATCATGCATGTATATTCATTCTCTCTTGAACATGAAGGATCTCCATCCCTGCATGATAAAGGAATGCTTGACCTGTGAGGGCATTTGTTGTGGTGGAGTACACCTTCTTCTAATTGATTTGACCCATAACCTATTTCATCATGCATTTAAGCATAAGAAATCCTAAAGCCTCTATCAAAATGATGTGTCTAAAATGAAATAAAATTTGAAAAGAATTTGCATCTATAGATTAAGTCATATGCTCATATCACTCAAGACTTTACACTCTTTCTAATTAAATAACTACCCTAGCTATCTTGCTATTCATAAGACATGACTACATGGTTTTAAAATCATAGTAGAGGAGTTAGTTGGTACCACTCTGCATTATAAGTCTAGAAGTCGGATAATTTATTCTCTCTTGTGGAGGTAAACCCTTACCCTTATGTCCACTTATCACTTAGATTTTGGTTATGATTTAGCTCGTACTAAAGCTCCTTAGATTCAGGATCTGAGGTAGCTATTTCTTGTAGGCTACAAGCATAAATCCTCACCTCTTATGCATTCCCACAACCTTGTGTTGTTGGATTATAAGCACTAGTAATCTAATTAAATTTCAACTCAAAACATATAAATCTCTTCAACTTCAAAATTATAAAGCCCAACCATAGGATAGATTGGAATGCTCACTAGGCTTCCTAGTATCATGAGCATTTCCTACTTATTTCATTTGGATTCCAAAAATAAGTCTTCTCATTGAACTTTCCAATTTTTTCATATACAACGAATCCTTTGATAGTCTAACCATGAAATCTTTGGAGATAATAATTGTCTACTTTAATTGAGAGTATTCTTAGAAATTTATTTCTTAAGATGTAATTAACTATGAAGCCTTGCCTCTTTAGGTAATTGAAGAACCTGGTTTAATATAAACCCTACTTTATTCATAGACCCATCATGCCTTAGGAGTCCTTATTATGTGATTTGGTCCATTATAGGGTGATGCCTCTATCTTTTGAGATAGCACATCATATCTCAATATTATACCTAATCACCTCAAAAGTACCCCCCTACATCCAAAAATAAACACCACAAGGCCCTCTCACCTTGTTCATTGAATCTCTACATCATCCTTTTCTTTTGGAGTTTGGAGATGTCGATCCTAAGCAAGGGTTCTTAGAGGCATAATGTTGACTAATACACCTAGGTTGACAAAACTCGATAGCTTGTGCCAACATCCTTAATGTAAAGAGGCAGTTATGCTCGATCCTCCCTAGGAGTAAGTCTTCATTATTAAATATAACTCCTACGATGTCCTTTGAGTGGCATGCCTCTTCTTTAGTAGCAGTCAGCTGAGCTAAGCATATCTCTAGATCAAGTAAGGTCTTGATTAGAGATTCCCTCATCTCTTTGGATAAGACAAGGGCATTGTATATGCTTAACTTAGCTAAAAACTTTCTAAGGTGAGCTAGGACATTGTAAACAACTTTGGCTTGGTTCTCCATAAGAATATCCATGGGTGGAGCATCCTATGGAGGGGCTATCTGCTCATAGAAAGCAATGACTTGCTTACCCTTATCACGAGGTGCTACCCAGAGGTAGAACTTTGCCCTAGGTTGACTTCAGTGACTTCTTGGAATGATGAGCTTGTGGAAAGTTCTACCTTCTCATCAGGCATACATATAGCTTGTTATATGAGATCCTCAGAGTTAGTTGTCTCCAAGTCAATCTCAGGAGGTGAACGATTGATTCAAGGATAGTCTGACTCTAAATCAAAAAGGAAAGGATCAAAACTACTAGAGCTATTATTTTTATTTATACTCAGAGAGCTTTCAATAGGAATAAAATCAAGGGCATCAAAAGTAGACAATGTAGAAGTAGAATTGGCTTTCTTCATAATTTCTTTTTAGGTGGAGGTACATGAGAGAAATTAAGTAAAGTAAGCAGAGTAAGGGATTTAGTGCCCATATTTGTAGATACAATGCTCACGATAGAGGAGCTAGCGAGAAGAGGTGGTAGGCTGTAGCGATGGAGAGTACTGGATGGTGGCTGCGCTACTGGACTATCCAAAGCAAGTATGGTGAGCTGCTGCTGCTGTTGGGCTATCACCTTCCCCGAGTTATCCTTTGCAACTAGCAAACCTTCCTTGGTGTTGGAGGTTTGAGCTACTTCAGGCACCAATAAGGAAAGCTTCTTGATCTTATAAATGATCTTCTTAGATGTTCGGGATAAGGAGATATACTAACCTTCTTTGGTCTTAAGAGGATCATATCCTGATTACTCTAACAAGATGGTTGTTCTAATAAGTATTCCTTAGGGATAACTATGGCTCTCAACTTGTAGTTGTATTGCTAGTCCTTAAAAGTGATACAATCCTCAAGACATGGCTAACATGCGTGGTTGGGCAATAGCTAGGATCATGTCTTGCACACTTCCTCCGGCCTCTTAGGGTTACGTAGCGAAAGTCATTTGTTTAAGAGATTCTTAAAGATTTTCTATCTATCCCTCTTGAATGAATATGATTTATTCAATCTCAAGTAGGTGGAAAGTAGCTACACGGAGATGGATATGAATATACTTCTTGGGTCTCTTGAGTGATGAAAATGGTCATTGTGGCATGCGTGTGATGTGATGGCAGGTGGTAGAGAGGTGGGAAAGGAGGATCTTTGAGCTCGTAGTCTAAACTTTTAAGCTTCTCATCCACTAACTCTCACGGCTTCTCACACCTTTTTGTGGCTTGGGCCTAGATGATTGGTTCCCGAGAGGGAAACTATTTGGCTTCCTATTGTAGGCTACCCACCTTGTTGATTAATTTCTCAAATGTTTTGATGGTAAAGCCCTTAAGCATGAAGGCAACCGTGCCATGGATATTCTTGAGAAGAATCTTAATGGCATGTTATTGACAATATGGTTCATTTCATGTTCAGGTAACGAGAATGTAATCAACAAGGACTCATTGAGTTTTGTTTTCTATAATGAGGTCATATATAGTCACCCTCTGCGAGCTCCAAACCTCTTGATGAAGGAGCTCTAACTTACAAAAGTCTTCACCGAACCATTGACGGTTCAACATACCAATCAAATGCAACACGATAGGCTAATGAAAGGTGGAAGAGGAGTGTGTTCTTATCAGTGTCAACATTTGGCTCTAAAGTGTGCAATGTGTTATCATGGGCTCCCACAACCATCAAAGATCATGAAGGATGGCAAAACCAAAAGAAAAACTAAATAAAAACCTAAACCTAAAAAATTAATATAAAAATAAAACCTAAAATAAATAAAAAGTAAAACCTAAACCAAAAACTAAATAAATAAATAAAATAAACATAAATAAATAAATAAATAAACTAAACCTAAACCTAAAATAAATAAACTAAACCCTAAACTAAAATAAACCTAAACTAAAAAACTAAAAACCTAAAATAAAACGTAAAACATAAACCTAAAAAATAAAATAAAACATAAACATATACCTAAAAATAAAATAAACCTAAATCTAAAATAAACAAAATAAAATAAAAAAAACATAAACTACTAAATCTAAAAAATAAATAAAATATAAATAAATAAAAAATAAAATAAAATAAAATAAACTAAATATAAAATAAATAATAAACTAATAAATCTAAACCCTAGGCCAAAATAAACAAACTGAGCCTAACCCAGGCCACTGAAACTGATAGGCCACAACCCAAACCCTGACCTTAACCCTAAATAAAACTGAGCCCCCAAACTAAACACTAAACCCTAAGCATAAACCTAAGGAAACAAACCTAAGCCACTCACAAACCCAAACAGATCCCAAAAAACACAAACTAGTAAAATAAAACTTAAAAATAAATTAAAAATAAACCTAAATGAAATAAGAAAATAAAGATAAAATAAAACCTAAACCTAAACTAAAAATAAAATAAAATAAATAATAAAAATATAAATAAATAAATAAAATTTAAACTAAACTAAAAATAAAATAAACTAAGAATAAAAAACTAAATAAAATAAAATAAAATAAACCTAAAATAAACAAAATAAAATGAAATAAGAACCTAAACTAAAAAATAAATCTAAAATAAAAAAATTAAATAAAACCACAAAATAAAAAATAAAAACTAAACACAAAATTAAAATAAATAAAATAAACCTAAACTTAAATAAAATAAATAAACTAAAATAAATTAAAACTAAACTAAACTTAAAATAAAAACTAAACCCTAAATAAATATAATAAAATAAAATAAAAACTAAACTGAATATAAAACCAAAAAATAAATAAATAAAACCTAAAAACTACTAAAACCATAAAAACTAAACTAAAAAAATAAAATATAAACTAAATAAAAAAAATAAATAAATAAACTTAAACAAAATAAAATAAAAAAATAAAAATAAATTAAAACATAAACTAAAACCTAAAACTTATAAAATAAAATTTAAAATAAAACTATAAATAAAATAAAATAAAATAAACTAAACTACAAAACATAAATAAAATTAAAATACATAAATAAAATCAAAATAAATAAAATAAGAAAATAAAATTAAAAAAACTAACCTAAAAATAAACTAAAATAAAACCTAAAAATAAATAAAAAATAAACCAAAATCATAAACAAAAAAAAAAACCTAAAATAAATTAAAATAAACTAAACCTAAACTAAGATAAACTAAAATAAATAAAACCTAAACCTAAACCTAATAAAATGAAACCTGACCAAAACTAAATAAAAAAAAAATAAACTAAAATAACAAACTAAACTAAAAAATAATACAAAATAAACATAAAATAAAACCTAAACCAACTCAAAATAAAATAAAACCTAAACCTAAACATAAAATATATAAACCTAAATCTAAATAAAATAATAATAAATAAACTAAAAATAAAGAAAAAAACCTAAAAAAAAACTAAATAAAATAAAATAAAGAATAAAATAAATAAAATAAAATAAACTATAAAATAAAAAAAATAAACTAAAATAAATAAAATAAATAAATAAACATAAACCTATAAACTAAATTTAAAAAATTGAAAAAAAATAAAAAACTAAAAAAATAAATAAAAGAACCTAAAACTAATAAAACCCTAACCCTATATAAATCCTAATCCTTAAAATTTACAATACAAAAACTAGAAACTCACAAACCAAATACTAAACCCAAAACTTAAAACTAAACCTAAAAATAAAACACATAAAATAAATAAATAAAACCTAAATCTAAAAATAAAATAAAAAATAAAAAAACTAAAACCTAAACTTAAACCTAAAATAAAATAAAATAAAACTACTAAATAAAATAAATAAACTAAACTAAACTAAAAAAAATAAAATAAACTTATGAATAAAAACATAAATAAAATAAAAATAAAATGTAAAATAAAAAAAATAAACTTAAAATAAAATAAAAAACTAAATAAAACCTAATCTAAAAATGAACCTAAAATAAAAATAAATAAATAAAAAAAAAACCAAAAACTAAAAAAAAAAATTAAACTAAATAAAATAAATAAAAATAAACTACAAAATAAATAATAAAATAATTGAAACCTAAACCCTAAACTAAATAAAATAAACTAAAATAAACCTAAATCTAAACTAAAAAAATAAAACCAAAAAAATAAACCTAAAATAAGAACCTAAAACCTAAACCACAAAATCTAAAACTAAACCTAAACTAAATAAAACCTAAAAATAAAATAAATAAAAAACTAAAATAAAATAAAATGAAATTAAAATAAAATAAAACATAAACTAAAACCTAAAATAAACCTAAACCTAAAGAAAATAAAATAAAAAAAAAAAACTAAAATAAATAAATAAAAATCTAACGAAAATAAAAGATAAAACCTAAATAAAATGAAATTAAACTAAAAAAAAATAAATAAACCTAAAATAAAATAAAATATAAACCTAAAAAAAATAAAAAAATAAAACCTAAAAATAAATAAAAATAAAAAAACCATAATAAAAAAAAAAACCTAAACCTAAAATAAAAAATAAACCAAAACTATGATAAACTAAACTAAAATAAATAAAAATAAAACCTACTAAATTAAACCTAAACAAAAAAACTAAATAAAATAAAATAAACTAAAATAAACCTAAATAAAATAAAAATAATACCTAAAATAAACCACGAATAGAGCTGAACCTCAATAAAAGATAAAATAAAACCTAAACTAAAATAAAATTTAAAACCTAAACCTAAATAAAATAAAATAAAATAAACTAAAATTAACCTCGACTAACCAAAAATACAAACTAAAATAAATAAACCTAAGATAAAATGAAATAAAATAAATGGAATTAAAATAAACCTAAATAAAGTTAAAATAAATAAATAAAATAAAATAAACTAAAACTAAATAAACTAAACTACTTGGTATACTTGATTTAAAAAAAATGAAAAAATAAAAAAAATAGAAGAAACAAATAAAATAAACTAAAACCATAAACCCTAGCCACAAACCATAAATCTAAACCACAAATCAAAAATAAATAAAACCCTAATCCCTAAAATCTTAACCACAGACCACAAATCCTGATCAAACTAAAACCTGAAGCCACCAAAGCCAAAATAAAAACTTAAACCTTGCACTAAATAAGACCTAAAATAAAATAAAATAAAAAAACTAAAACCTAAATAAAATAAAATTAAAATTAAAATAAAACCAAAATATCCAAACCTAAGCAAATAACATACCTAGATAAAAAAAATAAAATATAAAAAACTAAAATAAAATAATAAAATAATAAACTAAGATAAAATATACCAAAATAAAAAACTTGATAAAATAAAAATACATAAAATAAAAAATAGAACAAACCTAAATATAAAACTTTATAAAAACTAAACTAAAAAAAAATAAAATAAAAAAAATAAATCCTAAAACTAAAAAAAAAAATTAAACCTAAGATAAAATAAAATAAATAAAATACTATCTTTAAATAAACCTAAACTGAGCTATCATTAAATATAAAATGCACTAAAAATAAACTTAAACTAAATAAAATTAAACCTAAAATAAACTTAAAATAAAACAAACCTAAACCTAAAATAAATAAACCTAACAAAATAAAATAAACTATAAAATAATAAAAATACTAAAAAAAATATAAACTTAAATACTAGCATAAATACTAAGACATAAAGATAATAAATATATTAAATATATTGGGTTACTAATAAAATGAACCTGGTTGCTTTAAAATCTGGCCCTAGATCACAGGCCTAGCCCTGGGCACAAACACAAAATACCTTGAGCCCAAGACCACTAGGCACTGGGCACAAGACTGAGCCACTGAGCCAGGTTCTGCCTGGGCTTTTCTGACCATTAAGACCAGGCTCAGGCCACAGGCCACTGACCACTGACCACAAGGCTAGGCCTGAGCCCAGGCACAGGCCACAAGGCCCTGAGCCACTGAAACTGAGCCTGACCCCCAGGCACACTGAATCCACAGATACAGGCCATGACTCTGACCACATGCTAACTGAGCCCTGAAAAACTGAATAAAGACTGAAGATAAGATAAATAAAAAATAAACCTAATAAAAATGTAAAAATAAAATGAACTTAAACTAACCTAAACTACATAATAAAATAAAGATAAAATAAATAAAACTAAAGAGGATAAATAGTAAAATAAAATAAACTTACAATAAAACTTAAATAAAATAAAATACTATGAATAAAATAGATAAAACTAAATAAAACTTAACCAAAAATAAACCTAATACATAAAAATAAAACTAAACACTAAAAGATAAAAAAAATAATAAAATAAAATAAAATATAAACTAAAAAAATAAAACTAACAAATAAATAAACTAAACAAAAGAAAATATATAAAAAAAAATAAAATAAAATAAAAGTAAACCAAAAAATGTAAATATAAAACCTAAAATAAAAAATTAAAATCTAAAATAAAAAATAAAATAAAAATATAAACTAAAATAAAATAATAAATAAACATAAAAAAATAAAATAAAATATAAAACTAAAATAAATAAAGAAAATAAATAAATAAACTAAATGAAAATAAAAATAAACATAAATAAAATAAAATAAAATAAACTAAAATAAATAAAAGATAAACTAAATACATAAATAAAATACAAATATATAATAATTCTTAAACCCAAACCTTAAAAAATGAACCTAATAAACCTAAACCCTAAAACCATAAACTTTAAATCCTTAAAAACAAACCCAAACCTTAAAAATAAAACACAAACCCCAAACTAAAAAATAAAAATAAAACCTAAACTAACAAATAAAATAAAATTAAAATAAAACAAAATGCATAAACTAAAAAAATTAAGTATGATAAAAAAACCTCAAAATAAATAAACTTAAAATAAATAAAACTAATAATAAATAAAATAGACCTAAATAAATAAAATAAATAAATAAAAATAAATTAAAATGGTACTAAACTTGGTTTGCTTGATTTTAAAGACCACCAGACCCTGAGCCCTGGGAAATGACCACTGGGCTCACAGGCCACAGGCCCTATGAGCCCAGGCCCAGCTGGCACCCACCCAGGCCTTGGGCCCCCTGGGCTCACAGGCCCAGGCCCTGAGCCCTGAGCCCTGACACTGAAGGCCACTGGGCTGACTGGGCTTTGGGCCTGACCCAGGCCACAACCCCCTGAACAAGATCAAACCCACTGAGGCCCAGGCCTGATACTGAGTGAGCAGGCCCAGGTGACGAGGCCTAACCCTGAGCCACTGGCCCAGGCTGTAGATGTTGACCTGAGCCTAGATCTGACCTGGGCCATGAGCCACAGGCCGAAAATAAAGACCAAAAAGACACAGACTAAAGATCCTGATAAAGATAAAAAAATACTAAATAAAATAAAGAATAAAATAAACTAAAAACTAAAATTAAACCTAGCCTAAAAAATAAAATAAAATAAAAAATAAAATAACAGATAAAATAAATAAAAACTAAACAAAATTAAATAATAAAATAAACCTTAGAATAAAATTTGGATAAAATAAAAGAATAAATGTAAAATAAAAATAAAATAAAACTTAAATAAATAAAATAAAACTAAATAAAACTTAAACACAAAAGTAAACTAAAATAAAATAAAATACCCAAATAAAATAAAACTAAAATAAAAAATAAAATAAAATAAAGTAAAAATAAACTAAAAACTAAAAATAAAACCTAAAATAAACCTAAAATAAAACCAAAACCTAAACTAAAAATGAAATAAAACATAATCTAAAACTAAAAATAAAATAAAATAAAACTCGATAAAATATACACAAACATAAAATAAA
>JAKCPB010000956.1:0-50653 GCA_021442155.1 Cymbidium sinense
TATATATATATATATATATATATATATATATATATATATATATATATATATATATATATATATATATATATATATATTCCTGAGATTTTTCTTTTCTGTATTCTGTTTCAAGATCCAGATTCAATTGAAAGTGGATAATGGGCCTAAATCAGCTTGAATTTATAAAGCCCATTACACCTCTTGAGCTGTAAGGTGAAGCAAGAGAGAAAAAAAATGTGTGGTGGCCTGACATACATAGACTATGTTACCACAAGCTTTGATAAAAATAAAATAAAAAATTAAAAAAATGGAAATGTGAAGGAAAAGAGCATTTAGAAGGAGAGCAGTTGTGAAGTGAGGATTCGACTTTCGGAGTTCATGTTTGTTTGGCCAGTGGGGACGGAGGACTATAGAGGTGGACATGGTTCGATTAGTGAGAGGAAGCAGTAGTTAGAGGATGGATTTCTGACCAATGAGGTTGGGATATGGCACCAACTAGAAAATCAAGGCTAGGAAGACTATCTTGGATTTGGAGCTCATGTATGACCTAGGATGGATCAATTTCTATAGGGATGAACTAGTGAGATGGGTGAGAGGTAGACATTTGATAATCACACATTAGAAGGAGCAGATGAGGGAGGAGTTTTGGCCAGTTGAAGGGGAAATTGAGCGAGTGGAGATAAGGAAAATCACAACTCTTACTATTTTGCGTGAGAGGCAAGGTCGGAGGAGAGTTGTAGTGTGATGATTTGGCTAAAGTCACTGATGATTAGAGAATTTGGCAGCAAGACTTGCCTTTGTCATGTGTGAAAGGGAAGCTGAGAGAGAGAGAGAGAGAGAGAGAGAGAGAGAGAGGTCTGCACAGAGAGGGAAGCAGCTGTGCTGAGCTAAAAAAGGGAGGGATGGGGAGAGAGAGGGAGCTTTCCCTCTCGTGCGAGCTATAGCAGAATGAGGAGAGAGTGAGGGAGAATGACCTAGTTTTCGTCTCTCCTCCAAAACCAGATTGCCCCTCTTATTTTGCCTTTTTTTTACTAAGAATGGTATCCATCTACTTGTTTCATGCACCAAGGTATGGGTCGTGAGTGGATGTCGGCTTGCCATAGGCTGGAAGGGGCGGTTTGGGTGGTAGAGGATAAAGAGGAATAAAAGAAAACTTATTTAATACATGTATAAAAAAATGAGGCTTTGGACGAATGGCAGGATGACTCTATGCATTATTTTATATATAAATGTTTATATTATATGAAGAATATGTGATGTTGGAGTAGGATTCTAATGGAAATAATATTGGTTTTAATGAGATTCAAATATATGATAATTTTATAAGAATATGTATATATGTGCGGATATAATTTATATTTAAGAGATTATGTTTAATTTGTATAAATTTGATTTTTTTTGTTATATTAATTTACTTATATATATATATATATATATATATATATATATATATATATATATATATATATATTCTCTCCCTCTTATTTCCCTTTTTTTATGATTCTAGGATTCAATTTAATAATAATAATCCTTTTAATTTTATATATATAACAACTAATTAATATTCAATTTAAATATAAGAATGCTCTCCTTTTTTTTGTATACACTTTAATCTAGATTAATTTTAATTTGACTTAATCTCTTTAAATTGATTTATATGCTAATCCCTTTTTTTTATATATGGATGTCACTCTTTAAATGAATTAATCATTTATTCATCAAGAATTATGTTACTACACTTGCATACCAAAGAATTATATTAATTCCCTCTTGTAATAGTCTTTATCAATTTAAAGTCTCTTAAGAATAATTTTAATATTCTAGCTCATTGGCTTTCTTTTCTTGAGTGGATGTCCAATAGGCACCGACAAGAACCAAGGTATTTTTAATCTGACTCATGTGATATTAGTTTGTAATTTGTCGTTACTATCATACTCACTTGATTTGTTTCGTGGATCATACATGAGGGTCAAAAAATGCCCCCAATAACATGATTTGCATCGAAAGCGGATTATGTTTGTTGTCTTTTCAACTTAGTTGAATATTTGTGTCTCTTTTTTTAACTTTTTTTATCATGCTAACTCCCTTGTTTTCTTATTCTATTATAAGAGATGTTCAATTGGAGGAGGCTCACAGATATGGCATCTATCAGATAGATTTGATATAAAATGCTGAATAAATTTGAGTTATCCTTGTAATGAGCGGAGCTGATGAAAACTCTTTGGTGGTGGCATGTCAATAATTGCCTTGATTTTGTTTTAATCTCCTTTGTGCCTACAACATATCCAAGAAATTTTTAGGAAACACCAAAAGCACATTTGAGGGATTCATCTTGAGATTATATTTTCTTATTCTCCCAAATACAATCCTTAGATCATCAAGATGATCTTCACGATCCATGCTTTTAACGGCAAGAACATCGACATAACATTCTACTTTTTGATGAATCAACTCATAAAGATGCGTGTCATAGCTCTTTGATAATTAGATTCTTTAATCAATTATATGCGTATATACCAATTAGCATCCTAAATGATGCTTCTCATCTTCAAGAGCCATCTTGATTTGGTTATACTCCGATGACCCGTCCATGAATAAGAACATGTCATAGTTGGAAGTATTGTCCACTAGTAGTTCTGATATTGAAAGCGAAAAGTCATCTTTAGGGCAAGCCTTATTTAGATCCCGAGTCAATGATTTGGTGTTCTTCTTCTAAGCGGATAATGTTGGCTATCCAATGCATATTTTTCTTCTCGAATGAAGCATGCTTCAATAAGATTTTAGTTTTGCAATCACGTTCTTGATCTCCAATCTCATTCTCTAGGAGCTTGTTTAACGATGTTGCATTAGCTTAATGGTTAATGTGAGCTATACATTATGGGATAAACTTGGCATTTCAGAATATGTCCAAGTAAAGCAGTCTCTAAATTCACATAGCAAGGCTTTCATTTCTTCAACCTTTTTATCAGGCATAAGGGCACTAACAAAAGTTGGACGGGGATCATCTTCTGTTCCCAAGTTGATTTCCTTCAACTCATCCATGGTTGCCCATCCACCATCTTCAAGTTCTTGGTGCTTGGCCTCTACTTCTTCATCATTTGATAGGTAAACATTATAAATGTTATCTTCATTTTTAGTTTCAGTCTCAACTTTATTTTTTTGTTATTGTGTAACAAGCCCTTCGATGATGCTTACGTCGGATGTATCCAAGACCTTTGGGTGTATGATTACCACACTTTTGTGAAGTCTGTAGACTTTTTAGACTCCATAGAGTATCAAAGAAGTGGGCTCACCATTTGTCTGTTCCCACATCAACTCCTAATTTGTGCATCATCTTTAAAATTTTTAGAGGATAATACCTTGGCATTCTTGTGGGAATCATATCATCAGATTCATCAAATTGTATGAGCCAATCATCGGTGATAACACTCCTCTTGTAGAATGAGGTTTTGGGTCTATCAGTCCCTGGGAAAGGAGGTACATAAAAGATCTTCAACTCCTCAACAATGTAAAATTCACGTGGTGTAATTTCTTTAAAGTATTAAGAAGGGACTGGTGTGATCACAAGTGAATCTTCTGATATTAGTAAGTTTGCCTCCCTTATTGTAGAGGTATATTATACCTGACCTTCATAGATCGATTCAAACTCATAATCTGAATCAGAGTATTCTACTTTCTTCTTTCCTTTCTTGGAAGATTTGCAAGTCTCCTTGGGCTTGAAAAGAATTTTATCCTCATCTTCCATATCACTACCCAAGTGAGGAACTGACCTCTTTAGCTTGGATGGTACTTCAAGCAATTTAGGAAGAATTGACATTGCTTTCTTTCTTCCTTTTTGTTTTATATTTTCTTTCAATTATCTTGTAGTCTTTGAAGTTGATACTGTAGGCTGTTAAGGCTTGGGATCTTTTGGGATAAAATATTTTGCATCTTCATAGATCCTCGCCTCATGAACTATAAATGGTTGAAAATTGCTAAGGATTTTGTGCTCCTCTCTATCCTTAAAGTATTTTATGCATTGATGCAAGGTGGATGACACCATTCCATATTCATGAAGCTACGTCCCAATAATGCCACGAATGAAGTATCAACATCTATCACATGGAATTTGGCTTAAGTGTATAGCTCTCCAAACGGTCCAAATGAAAGACCAGGGTCTTTTGTCCTTTTTCATTAAAGCCATGAATCATCAACTTATCCCGCCTGAGATGTTGAATGTCAAGGGATAACCCCCTCAGTGCTCGTAGACTCATGAGGTTAACCAATGAGCCTGGGTCGATCAATATTCAATTTATCATAACACCATCGTTCTCCGCAATGACATACAACCGGCGAATGTGCTATGATGTTCCCAACATAAGGTTTTCTTCAGAGAAATTGATTGTTGGGAGATCTTGAGATTGCAAAACTTTAGTCATACACCATTATGCAAAATGTGCTTCAAACTTCTCTTGATTATTAAGAGCTTGAATTAAGGTTTCATGAAGATCCTTCGACATTAAGAGGACCTCATACACACTTAATTGTGCAGTGATCTTCCTCAAATGTGGCAGGACATTGTAGTCAATTCACTTACTTGGGCCAGACTTCTTATTGAGCTTTTAAGAGTGATGTTTTCATTAATTTCAATATTTTTATCTTTGTCTTTATTTAGTGGCCCTTTCCTTGGTGGCGGAGGTAGTACTTTGCCACCTCTTAGTTACACTTGGGTTGCTCTGTTTGGCTTAGACTCTTCTGAAGAGGTAATCCCTTCAAGTTCAACATTTACTCCTGAATCTTCTGAGTCACTGCCTAATTTTAAGCATTCCATATGAGTTTTTATTGATGATTCTGAGTCATTTCCCTCGGGAAAGCATAAATCTTCTTCCAAACTATCATCTATTTGTCTTGCCATTAAGTAAAACTTGAGTGCTTCATCTTCAATCATCCTTCTTCTAGTTGAGGTAAACCCTCTAAGTTTATTTGAACCTTCTACATATATTGAGGATGTTTGGCATTAAATACCATAAGGGCATGAGCTTCATCGAGAAGTGCTTGATAATACTGAAATAACTTGACACGTTTCTCTAAGAAGTGATTCATCATCTTCATCATCACCTTCTTTATTTGGTTCAATAATTTGGAGTCTAGCCACGAAGTTGGCAATCTTGATAGGTTGTCTCATCGGCTGATGATACTCTTCTAGATTATTAATGATCTTTTGAACTATAGTTCTCTTTTTAATCTTTTCTTCTTATTACCTGACTTATTTGATGTATGTGGTTTATGCTTGATAGGCTCTTTCTTGTACCGTGATAGAGTGTTATAGTTTGAATGTTGTTGAGAAGCTGATGTGCTTGCTCTAGACATGTCTTTTGACTCCAACATTGGTTCGAGTGGTGATTTCCACTTGATGTCGGGAACACCTTCCAGCTGCTTCAACATTTTGATAATTTTCTTGGAGAATGTTGTCTCCCATTTTCCTTCTTGTACTTCATTTTCTTTCATATTTTTCTCAATTGGAGGCACGAAAGAGGATGTGATCACCATTGTAGCTTCTTTCTTTGGGTGAATAAGAATACTATTGGATAGTGTGAATTCACCTCTCTTATATTTTCTTTCTAGCTAGTCTTTGAATACATAATAATCCTCAATTGAGTGACTAACCACTCGATGATATGAGCAATAGTTTGGGTTATTAGTTTGATTTGATTATTCTGGCTTTTGCATTCTAGTAATTCCATCCTTGCCTTAAGAGCTTGGCGAAATAATTTGGTCACACTTTCTCTTTTAAAAGAATATTCTTTGCTCATCTTTTCTTTGAGAGATGGTTGTATGTGTTCTGTATCTCTCATTGCTTGCCTTGGGTGCTCTACACCACCTGAGAAGTTTTGAGGTCTATCATTGCCTCCAAGGACAAGCTTGGGCTAAGGATTGATTGGTTGTTTGACTCTTTCTTCAATGTAAATAGACTATTTTCCTTTATTGATATTATAGACTATTCATTTTCCTCTACCCAGGTTGTAAGAAGTAGTGTGAGATTCACTCCTTTTAGAGTCTAAGGGCTTACTCCTTTTTACTCTATCTGATTGACTCTCAGACTTAGAAAAATTTAACTTTTCAAATTTTGATACCCGATCGAGTAGCTCTTGAAAAGTAGTGATGGAAGCCATGCAAAGATATTGTTCCATCTTATCATCGATATTTCCCATCAACAATTGGATTGTATGCTCTTCCTCCAACTATTGTTCACACCTCATGCTCATATTATGCCAGCATGTATTATATTTAATATATTTAGTTACTGACTCATCTTTTCTTCTTTTCTCTAAGGCGAGGTCAGCAATAGTTGTCTTTTTGCCTGCACTGGTGAATCTTTTTATAAACATTATTTCTAACTTGGCAAAAATCTTCATCGAGTCATTTGGTAATTCAGCGTACCATTCAAAAGTAGTTAAAGTTAAACTACTAATGAACTAATGAAATAGCAATGCATCATTCCCCTTTCCATAGGTCTTTGTCTCACTCTTGCTTAAGTTCTTTCCATCAAATGTTTTGAACCCATTAGCCTTTTGGGTATGTGATCATACTGGTGGTGGCATTTATTTACCAACTTTCTACTTACTCTGTAGCTCAACTTTAATCTTCTCATTTAAATAGTTTTCAAATGAGCGGATCACATCTCATGTACTCATTTTGATTGTTAAGCCAACGATTAATTTCATTTCTCTCAGCACTATGAGCTCAGTTTGATGTTGGCTCCTTGGTGGATTGGTATAGATGATGTCTTGATTAATGGGATGATGATTCATTCCTCTCTTTATCTTATCTTTGTTCATCTCTTCATTTTAGTGTTAAGCTTAATTTCTTTATCTTTTGCTCATCACATGCATGTGTCTACACTTGAGCTGTGTAGTGTTAGTGAACATATGATTCTCCTCTCTTCACTCTTATCTTGCTCATCATGAGAAGAACCTGCTCTTCTTCTTGTTGTCTTCAAAGTGGGTATGGTACATCATGTTGATTGTAAATAGTACCACTGATCATCACCTTGACCCACCATACACTTCTATTCTATGGTCTCATCATTATCTTCATATTCTTCTTGTAGCCTTACTTGCAGTCTCCATCATCTTAGGCTCAGTTATGACATGAGCATTTCTTTTGAGGCTTTAAAGTCAACTACCACCTTAGAAAATAGAGCTTCTAGCTAATGAGATTCCTAAGGATTCTCTGGGTGTCAACCATCTCAGACTTATTAATGATCATTCTCTTGGGGACCCATTCTTGTTGGGTCATGTCACTAGCGATCTGGGAATACAAGTTAGATGTCACGCCTTTGTTATTCTCTAGAGTGATTTCTTCTCGAGGCTTTGGCCTCCAGATTTGCTTTCCATTTTGCCAGGACCTTTTGATGGCAGATTCTTGGACATGTAGTCCAAGTGTCATGCCCCAATGCTCACCGTGCAGGGCTTGTCTAGAATGATCTTGAGTTTTTACTACCATTGATGGTAGCAATAGATGGAACATTATTGGTTTCTTTGATAATTGGCCTCTGATAACTCTATTTCATAAGACCTTTTCTTTAATGACTTTTAGTACTCTATGCACTCTAGAGGATAGAGTTTCATTATGCCTCCTTTGTGAGATTGGAGCTTGGTACCGTTGCTCCCAAAATGATTGCTTATTATCACCAGTAGAGCTGCTCTTCTTCACCCACTTGAGATTTTCAAACTTGTTGTGGGTGGGAATACTCACTTCTGGTTGTAAGGCTGATTGTGTAACAGAGGGGCTAGGTGAGAGCTGATGGACTTGTAGCTCAACATTCCCTCTTCTCCTTTGCCTTCTAGTTAGCTTTCCTCTAGATAAGGAAGCTTGACATCATGTCGATCAAAGGCAAGGTTGGCAAAGTAGTGTTGACATGGTGAACTTTTGGTGATAATTCTCAATAAGTGGATTTTCGATTTAAGATTTAATTATCTCATGCAGCTTAGATATTTTATGCGGGAAATATATGCTACCAAATTGTATAGTAGCTCAACATCTCCATTAATTATAATTTACTAGGTGATGTTGGCTGACCTAGCTAGAGTGAAGCAGGGGTATGAAGATCCATCTGAAATGAAGGATGGGAATTAGTAATGATTATTCATCATCTACAGTTTCAATATGCATAGATACAACAGAACATGATATAATAGTACATTAAAATAAGTTATGCATAAATAAAATCTTAAAATTTGGATAATGTTCATTATAAAATTAATTTTAAATTTCAACTAATTTTATTTTATAAAATGAATTTTAATTTCATTATGCTCCCATTCTTGATTCATTAACCAAAGATGGAAAGAAAGTCAAGAAATTTGTGGGCTCAAATATTTGCCATCGACTTCTCATGAAGGCTTGATTTAAAGTGTCAATTAAATAGAAGGTAGATGAAATAGTAGATAAGACATTGTAGAGATTTTGCTAATTTTGTGAGGACTTTAGATCGGTTTTAGGTTTCCTATGGCAAGCACTATAGTTAATTACCTCTCAATCTTTGAGAACTTTGATTAAGACTAGTCATTAGATCTTAATGTGGCGTATAGTAGCAACATGTGGAGTTTCAAAATTTAGATTTGTGAGATTATCATTATTTAACTTAAAGTGAATTATTGGAGCGATGCCGATCTAGATCCATAGTTTGATCATGGTCCCTAGTCTACTTAGTCAAAGGTGTTGATGACGTGAGGATCCTTTAGCCATGAGTTGCATCCAAGAAATCCTTTTTAGACCTAGGTGGTGTTTATCTAAGGAGATGGGGTTAAGTTTACCTTTCTAGAGGCTTTTTCCCTATCAAGTATACCTATGGTTCACAACTCAAAGGACAAAGCCATTGAGGAACATACAGGTTATAGTCATGATTGTGATATAGTGGAGTCATTTGGCAAAATCGCGTCGAGAACTCATGTAATTGCATCATGTGGAATCTCAGCCACAAAATCGAGGACACGGGCCACATATTCTTGGCATGATTTGAGTAAAGATAGTTGTGAACTTGATTTAACTTTGGCTCCTTTATGAGCTAGGGTTTTCTTAATTTGTCACCTGCGATAAATAATTGTGAAAGATGGATTGAGTTTTAGCTTTAAGTTTCTTAAAGATTGAATTTCATTTAAGCATTTAATACTTAACAAAATGTTCAATTTTACATTTAGATTGATACTTAATTTGAGTTAATTTGATTTGAAATTACAACCCTATTTTGATGAAAGTATCCCCTCCGGTTGAAATTTTCATTCAACACATCCATCATCGAGGTGGTTTATTATTTTGTTGATCGACTCTATTAATTTAATAATAGAGGATCAAATCTTATCATATTAGAATTAGCTTTTAGATATTTTATTAGGTTGAAGATATGTTGACCTCCATATATGTCATAAATTAGTCAAGACACAAGTTGAATTGATGGACTTGAGTGGCATGCTCAGCTCAAAAATGTGACGTCTATGATGAATCGATGATGAGACTTCACCATCACATTAAAACCTCAAAATTGATCAAAATATAAATATTGCATAATCTAAAGATCAGCACTCAAAGCGTCGTTATCAATGTGTGCATCATATTTGAAAATACGATGATGTCCGAATGACCTCCATTCATGAAATTGATCATGCCGTTAGATTCAAAACTTCAAAAACTATTAAATGACAATGTCCATGCTTAATTCAAATGAGTCTATGCAAAAGTCAAATAATCAATAGTGGTAGTGCGTAGATCATGGCTGAAATACATTGGATGTCACCAAAATCAACCAAAAATGATCGATGAAACTTTGCCATCACAGTTAGAATATAAATTACAATTTGATGATCAACCTCAAGCGATGAGTTGCTACACCTTGCATGTCGAGGTCGACGCTAAACCAAATGATCTTGTTCACCAAATTGATTGTGCCATTAGCTTTAAAACATCAAAATTGAATATGACTTTTTATCAATTGACAAGTCGCATGTCGGCGATCAAAGTGACGACACACATTTTGAGTTGAAATTGATGCAATTTGACTTCGACTTGAACCAAACGGCCTCCGATTATGAAATGGATTACGCTGGTGCGTTTGAAACATCAGAATAAAATAAATTGATATATTGATTATCTACTCATTTCAGCCAAAATTCACATTAAAGCTTATTAAGCAATAAAGGAATATACTTAAAAGCCCTAACCTAACCTAAATCCCCTCACCTCATTTAGCTCAAATTGTTCGGCCCTAATTCTTCACGGCACGCTCGACCTAACCCGATTCTCTCCTCTTCATGCACATAGAAAAGGCGAGCTTTTCCTCTTCACATCGAGCCGCCGCAGCCATCGACTAATGCCTCTCCTCCCTTCATGCGAGCCGACGCTGCACGCATGAGCATCTCCCTCCCTTCGTTCGAACGGCAAGCAACTGTTCCCTCCTCCCTCTCTTCAACCATGACCCTTTTCCTTCAAACATGCAGAGCCAAAACCACAGAGATTTCCCTCCCTCATCAAAACCCTCTCAATCCTTCTCATCCCAAAGCAGAAAGAGAAAGGTTGATTGCTTTTCTTCTTCCTTTTTTCCTCTCTTTCTTTCTTTCCCTTTCTTCTTCCTCCACCTTCTTCTTTCTTTTTTCTTCCATCCTTTTCTTTCTTCTTCTTCTTTCTCCAATCCAAAAATTACTTTCCCTATTTCCTTCCCCTCTTCAAAATCAAAAATCCTTTTCCCTCATCCTTACAAATCTAGATTTCTCCTCTTTACCTTACCCTCGATCCAAATTCCTTGTTTTCCCTCATTTTCACCAAAATCAAAATCAACTTTCAAATTCCCCCATTTTCCAAATCTGAATTTCTACTTCATTTTTAATCTCCTTTCAGAAGAACTCCGTCATGAGGCGGGTTCTTCTTTTGATTTTTGACGTCGCCCTCCTTGCATTACATTTCCAATTTTCGCTTCGCCGCAATTGGAGAAGAACACTGCCAAAAGGTGGGTTCTTCTTTCAGTTATGGGCATCGAACTCCTTGCAATACCCTTCCAATTTTCACTTTGCTGCAACCGGAGAAGAACATCATCATGAGGCGGGTTCATCTCTTGGTTTTGATTATACCCATTTCTTCTAATTGCAACATAAAAATGAGTCGAACATGTGGGATCAATGTGTAAAGTGGATATATACATGTTGTATTTTTTTTTGCTGAAGGCCTCATGCTCATGAGGGTGTGATGAGATGAAAAATTGGCTGCGGTGTCGCAAGACAGCGCTCTCTATGCTCATGAGGGCTGTTGACCTCACTTTCGGAGTGAGCTCTTAACCTCCTCTCCTTAGACTTAAGACTTTTCTAGACACTAAGAACTCCAGTCATAAGACACTTCTAGTGATTAGGTGAACACTTTAAGCCTAGTGACTTAGAAGTGTTAATCATAAGATTAGGCTATGCCAGGGCTTAAGAAATCACCCATCCTATAGCCTAAACCCAGTCTAGATACACTTTCTCAAATCAAACCCAAATTCAATTCTCAAACAAAATCTCAAATTCAAATTCAAATTCCAAATCTACTTTCAAATTTGACTCCAAATGATTGAAACCCAAAATCAAATTCAAATCCTAAAACCCTTCCTAAGTTATATGAACCACATTCATAAGCTTTACTCCCTTAGATCAAATAAAACTCAATTGATCTCTTTATAAATCAATTATTCCTTCATTTATATTCACAAGTATAAATAAAATTCAAATTCAAATGACCAAGACTATATCAAAAATCAAATCCAAACTCAATCTAAACCCTTTAAGACAATTCTTTGGACTTAGCTAAATTCTATCTAGGTCAAGTCAAAACCAAAGAATTTTCTCTTGAATTAATCATTCATTCAATTATCTAATAAATGAAACTACAATCATCAAATCAAATCGAAACCAACCTAAGTCAAACCCAACCTAGCCCTTTTGACTTGAAAATTTTAAATGAGCCAAAATCCCTTAGACTCCAAATTGATTGTTGTTGAATTTATATTCCAATCTAGGGTTCATATATAAGTTCAACTAAACTCGAATCAAACCAAAACCAAACCAATTGACCAACTTAGGTCCACTTGACCCAAGGTGACCTAAAGGACCCATTTGAGCCAACAATCCAACCTAAATTGGATTGAACCAAGCTCACCAAAACCTTCCACCATGATTTTTTATCACCCTAGGATGATCAATTGCAATCAATTGGGCCCAGCCCAATTGGCCATCTGATCCGAATTGATCAAAATTGTCCTAAAGGACCAAATCGGGTCAAATAATGATCTAACCAAAATTGATTGCAAGAAATGGCTCAAGTTCATTCCAAATTGATTATTGAACTTGACCAAAGCCATACTTAAACCCAATTTGATCAACTGAGCCCAATTGGCCAACTTGATCCAACCTAGCCCAAATTGGCCTAAAGGGTCAATTTAGCCTAAATCCAAATTAAATCCAAATTAATTCAAACCAAAGACCACATTCATCTTCAATTAGCTAATTGAACATGAATCAACCCATAACCTAAGCTAATTTGGTCAATTTTGGTCAAATGGGTCAATTTGACCCATATGATATGACCCAAATTAAACCAGCTAAGACCCATTGAGCTGATCCAAACCCATTTGGGATCAGCCCAACCTATTTAAATCCCTCATGGATCCTCCCACATAGGATTCCACCCAACCTCATTTAATTCTCCCCATCACATCTCAACTCCTCCCCAACATTTACATTGAATTGAGCTGATCATATGACAGTAAGAGAGGACTTTGGAGTAACAATCCAAAGTCCTCAATCAATCTATCATCCATCCCAACCACCCTAAGCAAGATGATAATCTATTTGGACCAAAAAAAGTTCAAAAAAATAATGGATTTTCGGTCATTATAAAGGAGGGGAAATGAAGCTTTAGATCTCTTTCTCCCACCATCATTCAGCCCCCAAAAGCTCCCCAAAGCCAAAAAGAACTCATCCCCCACCTCTTTGAGCCATTTTAAGCTCAAAATACAAATAGTTTCTTTTAAGCAAGCGATGGTAGACATCGGAGAAGATGACATTTGAAGGAAGGTAAGGGTTAAAGATCATTCTAAAGCTTTCTCACATACCAGTTATTTCGGATCTTCACGCCAGGAAACCATCCCGATGAGGTAAATTTTGCCAAACTTTAGACCTTAGATTTCTCATTTTTTTTAATTTTCTTGCGATTTTAGGAATTTCTCCTAGATAATCCATATTTTTACTTTAATTCATCCCAATTAAAAAATAGAATTTTTTGGTGCAAAACGATGTGAAAATGGGTCCATTTGGACAAGTTTTCACTTAGAAATCCCATTTTTTTCCTAAAAAAAGCTTAAAAACACTGTTCATTGCCGTGTACGTCATCGTCCCATGGTTGCGATGATGGTCGTCAATCAGGGCCTTTAGATCACTGATGCATGGACCGTCCGATCGCTGATAATCGGATCGCACGATTCGAGCCTATCGATCGGGACCATCAATCATGGTTCATGTGATCCAAGATCGTGTGATCCGTCCCGATCTCGATGATGGGTACGATGACGCATTATCATCTGATTTGAACCATCGATCTGATTGGATGATCGAGTGAGCAGCATTTTCCTTCCCTCCCGCGGCGTCATCACGCATATTTCTTTTATAAAAAAATTAATTTAAATCATATGAAAATTTAATTTATAAAAAATAAAATATTTAGCCAAAAATTGTAAACAATGGCTCGTTGGATTTGTCTTTCTGAGAGGAATCTAATAAATCTAAAATCTCCAAATGTTACTAAGTATTTTGAGCTTAATTTGAGTTTTAGAGAAAAATTAAATTTCATTAATTAAACCAAAAAAAATATCATTAAGTTGAAATTTTAGTTTGAAATTAACATTAAAACACTACCATAAAAATTTCAAGTGAAAAAACTTAGATTAGGAGAAATTAAATTATGAAGTTTAGATTGTCCATTTTAAAATAAATCAAATAAAAATTAGAAATTTACAAAAAGCTTTAAAATGGCTTAAATCACTTTAGTTGATATCGGACTCTTAAGAAAATAATGTGATCTTTTGAATCTTAATGAACTAAACAAACACTTAAGAGTATAGTTTAATCAATTAAGAGTTAATTAAAACATAATCTAAAAATAATTTAATTATCAAATCAAAAAATCAAAAAATGAAATAAATACTTAAGTAATCATTAATCAAACCTTAAATTAAAAAGATATCATCTTTAGAGGAAATTAAATTAAATATGATTAAACCTATTTAAATTAATAAATCTTAATTAAATGATTAAATCTTAAATCAAACTCAAAATTCAATAAATTTAGAAACTTTAATCATTTGATATTAATCAAATTAAACCAAATAAATTTAAAGTAAACTTAATTAACATATGATTAAATCACATCCATTTGGAATAAGATACTAATTAATCATTAAATATTTGAACCTAATAACTAAATCAAACATGTTAATGAAATCAAACAAATATAATGAATCAAATCAATAAAACTCAATCATAAATAATCAAACTTAATTGAAATGAAATAAACAATTAATTCACTTAATAACAATGATGGTAATAACAATAATCCTTTAATCAAATCAAACTTAAGGAAAACACTTAACTAAACTAAATCACTCACATGTGGGAAATTAAGCCATTAATCTCTAATTAAACAAACTCTTAATTAATCTAATGATTTAAAAATTTAATTAGCCTTAATCAAACTTAATTAATCAAACATCTAATTAATTCAAACTTAATGAATTAATTCATCATCTTAATTAATCAAATTAATTTAAATAAGTTACATTAAAACTACCTCTAAAATTAAGCTTAATTAATCCCCAATTAAAATTAATAAATCACACCTCAAGTAAACTAATTAAGTTAATCAAATTAATCATATTAAACCTGCTTAATAAAACATAAAAATGCAATTAAATACTAATCAAAACCTAAATTAAACCTAAATCATTAAGTCATTAATCTAATTAAATCATTAATTAATCTAATAATTTAAAAAAATTTTAATTACCCTTAATCAAACTTAATTAATGAAACATCTAATTAATGCAAACTTAATAAATTAATCCATCATCTTAATAAATCAAATTTTATAAATTACATTAAAAGTAATTCAAATCAAACACTTAATTAATCTAATAATTAATTTTAATCACACTTATTAAATAAACTAATTAAGTCAATTAAATTAATCATATTAAACAAGCTTAATCAAACATAAAATGCAAATGCTAATCAAATTAATTTAAACTTAAATCATTAACTCATTAATTACATCATTAACCCAAATAAATAAAATCAAATTAAAAATTAAACAAATCTTTATTTAATTTAATATTAATCATACCTCTAAATAAATTAATTGTTAATAAATTAATCATATTAAACTTAAGCTTAATCAAACATAAATGCAATTAAATACTCAAATCCTAAATTAAACCTAAATTCTTAAGTCATTAATTACATCATTACAAGCAAATATGAAACCAAATTGAAAATTAAATAAACCTTTATAATTAACATAAATATACTTCTTAATTAAACTAATCACATAATCACTTTGAACCTAAGCAAACCCATAGACAATAAAGCTAATCAAATCAAATTAAATCAAATTAAATTAAATTAAGAAAGACTCATCAATTTAATATGTAATCAAAATCAAATCTCATTCAACCTACTTAAATAAGATAAACTAATCAACTACCCAATGTATGAAATCAAAATACAAACCAAACTTTGATGAGTATGACAAATAGATGTGATTAAAAATAAAATCATAATTACAAAGAATTAAACCCAATTTAAATCAAAATAAGATCTCAATTAATCTAATCTGATCAAACTACAAATAAATGAACCACAATCAAATTAAATAAACATAAAGTTAAGTCACATAACCTTAATCAAAGAAAAGAATTAGATATTAATTTAAAAGGATATTGAATTATCAAGATTTAATTAAATCAAAATATCTAATCTAAAATTAATCAATCAAAAAGAACACGAACTTAAACAAACTTAAACTTCATTAGATATTAAGGATATTGAATTATCATGATTTAATTAAACCAAAAACATCTAATCTGAAATTAATCAATCAAAAGAACATGAACTTAAAAACAAACTTAAACTTCATCAAAGATCAAGGATATTGAATTATCAAGATTTAATTAAACCAAATCATCTAATATAAAGTTAATCAATCAAAAACAGATGAATTTAAACAAACTTAAACTTCATCAAAGATCAAGGATATTGAATTATCAAGGTTTAATTAAACCAAAACATCTAATCTAAAGTTAATCAATCAAAAACACATGAATTTAAACAAACTTAAACTTCATTAGATATTAAGGATGTTGAATTATCAAGATACAATTAAATTAAAACATCTAATCCAAAATAAATCAATCAAATACTTAAATAAACTCCAAATCTAAATCTAAATCAAATCAACAGAATTACACAAATTTAAATGGGCTAACTGAGATACTTAAGGGCCTTAGTTAGACTCTTTAGGAGTTAGGATGTAGAATAGGGTGAGTTCAATCTACAAATGGAATTCATACTCTTCATTCTTGAAAACTTAAACATCACTTTAACCAAATAAAAGTGAAATAAAAATGAAAGTAAATCATTAAATCATTTAAATTGAAATCACGCAAAGGTAAAATTTAAACAATTTAAACTCCAAATTGAAACTTAAACTAAAGAAGCCTAATAAAGCCTTGCCACACAAGCCTTAAGCACGCACATTAGAATACTAAGTCACCACTTCTAGTGCTAAGTTAGGGCATTGTATGTATGATGTTGTATTTTATTTTGTGATGTAATTTTGTAGACTGGATCTTAGGGTGTATGTTTCGTAGACTGGATGGTAGGCTGTTATTAGCCTAATCATATTTTCTACAAGGGGTTGTGCTTAAATGGGCCGCTGTAATAAAATATAAATGTGTTTGCTATGCAGGTTACTTAGCCCCTAAGCATAACTCATATTAGGACAGGTGGGCTTGGTTACCCATGTGTGGGGTGCTAAGTCCAAATTATTCATATAACTAACATTTATTTTACAAGTGTAGCTAGATTTACTTTTCCTATTTTGGATGTAATTTTATATAAGGAATTAGGATTACTGTTATAGGAGATTAGGATGAGCAGTGGCCAGAAGGCTTAGTCCCTGAGGTGCCCTGTGATGCCTTTGGAGCAAATCAAATCAAAAGAAAGAGAATGAAGATAAGAAGACCCCCATAGCATGTATTATTTTTTTGTAATCCGGGTTGTATAAGGGTAGAGCTCGGCTACCTATCCATTTTTCTTTTTTCAGGGTGTACGACGAAACCCGACTGCACTGGCCTTTTATTCTTTTATGGTAGTCTATAAAATTATTTGATGTTGTCTTTAGATTGCGCATTAGAACATCATGGTTTTCATAATTTCTTTATGACTGATGCTTGAATGTGTGAATCGTAGGCTCTTAGGATAAAATTAAATTTTCTATCCCACTAAAAACTCATAACTAAAATTTTAAAATAACTCATAATCTCACATAAAAGTCTAAGAATTAAATCAAGATAATAAAATTTTTAGCAACCTCTTAGCTGGATGAATGAATGTATAATATCATGCATGTCATATTATTTCACTCTTATTAAGAGGGGGCTTCCATCTTTGCCAGAGAATGAAGGCTTAACCTGTGAGAGCCTTTGGTGGAAGAACACCCCTTTCTCTCTTGATTTGGCTCATAATCAAGTTCTCATGCATTTAGGCATACAAAATACCATAGCATGTGTTAAAAAAAAGTCCAAAAGAATCAAATAAATTTGATAAAATTTGCATTATATTAAGTCATGGTTTCAAACCAATCATGCTCTAGTCTCTTAGGGAGTGAATTTAAGGACTTAATTTTCTCTCTAAATAAACAACAGCCTAGCCATCTTGCAAAGCATAAGACTTTCCTACATGGACTTAAAGCATAGGAGGAGTTAGTTGGTGGCCACTTCAGGCAGTTGTATGTCCAACAGTCGGGTGGTTCATCCTCTCTTGTGGAGGAGAATCAAATACCCACCTTTGCTTAGACTTAGGTCATGCCTTTGTTTTGTACCAAGGCTCCCTAGTTTAGGAATCTGAGGTAGTTGTTTCCTTCGAGCTACAAGCATAAATCCTCACCTCTTAGGCATTTCCACAAGCTTATGTTATGGAATTATAAGCCCTAGCAATCTAATATAATGTCAACTCAAATAATTAACTCTCTTAAATTTTCAAAAATATAAAGCCCAATTATAGGGTAGATTGGAATGCTCACTAGGCATCCTAGTATCATGAGCATTTCCTACTTTACTCATTTGGATTCCAAAAATAAGTCTTCTCCTTGATTTATCCCATTTGATTTTCTAAAATAGCCAATCCTTTGATAGTCTTAACCTTGAAATCTTTGGAGATCCTAATTGTCTACTTTAATCGAGAGTATTTCTAAGGGATTTCATTCCTTATGAAGTAATTAACAATAGGGGCTTGCCTCCATAGGGAACTTAATGAACCTGGCTTAAAATAAACCCTACTTTACTTTTTCATATAAAATACGGGAAAGATCTTTGGTATATTCGAAGACCCATCATGCCTTAGGAGTCCTTATTAGGTGATTAGGTCCATTATAGGGTGGTGATTTCTATCTTTTGAGATAGTACATCATTCCTTAATGTTGTACCTGATCACTTCAATAAGTACACCCTAAGATCTGTGTGGTGTCCCACATCCCAAAAATAAACACCACAAGGGCGTACCAAGTAAGCCAACATCCGTTAGATGTCGCCCTAGACGAAATGCTGCCAAAATTTTGTCTGATTTCTAGACTTAGAAAAAAAAGGGAATGAATATATATTGCATTGTATGTCTTCTTTTAGGTTTAAAGGCCTTGTCATGCTCATTAGGATGTTACGAGATGGAAATTGGTGGTGGTGTCACAAGACACCACTTGCTATGCTCATTAGGGCATACCGATAAAGCTAAAACACTCGATCACACTGGGATGACAGGAGGCTGAAATTTATACTGAAATTAAAAACATAAATAAATTAAAATGGAAATCATTTAAATTTATGTTAAATAAATAGATATACAATAAATATGAAGATTCTAAATCAAAGAGAAATAGGGGGAGAGCACCTAAAACTTTTTTTGGAAAGAATAGAACACCTATTTAAAATGCAAATAAAATTTGAGGAGGCTAATACCAAACTCACAAGCTTTAATTGTAATTCTCTATGGCTTAAATTGAAGTGATAAAGTGAGTTCTCTTTTATCCAAACTCCTCAAATTTAAACAAGCTTTAATTAAAACTTAGGGAGGTAAATGCCAAACTCATAACAAACTTGCAATAAATTTGAAGTTTAATTTTCAAATAAATAGGGAAATTGATATGAAGTTAAGGACAATCTTAATTGGGTCTAACAACTCTTGTTGTAAAAAGTGTGAAGAGTCCTTAAATGATAAAATTAGAGAGGCTTGAAACTTTCTTTTGGGTGAACTTTGTACATATAAACTTGTATGAATACAACTGCATGAAATATGCCATAGCACATATCTTATAGCGGTTACTCCTTTGGGTCAAATATTCCAAAATATATGTAAATGCTTGAATGAAAATAAATTTGTTACACATATCTAAAATGAATATATTCTTATTCAAAGCTTGTGCAAACTTTCAAATGATCGCCATCGGATCTACAATTCTTTGTTCAAGCAGACAGAAGGCGATACAAAATTAATTTCTACAAAAATCATAAGGCTTCCTTCAATCAAAAATAAAAGAAATAATGTCAATGATTTCATTAATTAGATAAAATTATCTAAGCTATAAATACCTACATATGCTTGGACATAGAGATTTAAAGTTCAAAGTGGTGGGAAGAATCTAAAATAAGCAATAAGAGATGATGAACGAATGTAGCCAGCCATCTCTTAAGAAAAAGATGAACAAAGAATATTCTTTTAGAAGGGACAGTGTGACTAAATTATTTTGACAAGTAGTCAAAGCTGCTCTACAGTTACCAGAAATTAAAAGGCCTAAAGAAGCTGATCAAGTCAGTAATCTAAATTACTGTCCCTATCATCAGATGATCGGCCATCCTATTGAAGATTGTTAAATCTTCAAGGATTGGTTAGAAAGGAAGTATCGATGTAGTAAATTTACACTTTTTGATAGTGTTCTAATCAACTCAAAAAGAGAGTCTACAAGGATGATTACATCCTTTTTTGTGTCATCCAGAAAAGATAAAAGAAGGATAAATCAATTCAGATCAAAGAATGGGAAATAGTAGTCTCCAAAAAAATTGTGAAAATGTTGAAGTAGCTAAAATGCGTCCCTAGTGTTAAGTGGAAATCACCACTTAAACCTATATTGGACTTAAGAGAGATGTCTAAACCAAGTATTTGGGCTGCTTAGCGACATATTAATAAGGCTACTTCATCATGACATGATGAACAGTCTACTAAATGTAGGCCTCATAAATCAAAAAAGCCAGCTAAGACAACTCAAAAGATTATTAAATATTTAGAAAAGTATCACCAGCTGACACGAAAACTATTTAGGCTTGCAGACTTTATGCCTAAACTTTTCATTAATGAATCAAACAAAGAAGATAATGGTGAATTTTATCCAATAGAGACATGTCGAATCATTTATGTGATATCGAATGTTCTTCAACATTAGTTACTCCGAAATGATAAGGATAGTTAGACAGACTCGACCAACCCATCACAATTCTTGTCAGAAAAGCAAGAAGAACCTGAGGAGTTAACAACTAAATTTTGTATAATGACTCAATAAGATGATAATAGTTTAGATGAAGATCTATGTTTTCCCAATGGAGAAGAGTCAGACTCATATTGGTATCATCAATGATGAAACATATGAAGTTGAAAAATTAGTCTAGCCCTTTTGGCCAATCCTCCAGAATAAGAAGAGAATTTGAAGAAACTACCTCTTCAGAAGAATCTATGCAAGATAAGGAGATTCAAGTTTAGTTGAGAAGCGTTAAAGTCCTACCACCTTCATCAAAGAAGGAAAATATAAATAAAGACAAAGGAAAAAAAATTGAAGTCAATGAAGTTATCATTCCCAAATATCCTAGAATGAAGCCTAAATTAAAAGAAAAGATAGACTATAATATTCTATCATATCTAAGAAAGATCCCTACAAAATTGAGTGTCTATGAGGCCCTCTTAATGTCAAAAGACCTCCGAGAAACTTTGATATAGGCTCTCAAAGATTCAGAGAGTTATGAAGCTTACTTTGCTAAAAAATGCATGACTGAAGCATTGCAAACTCAAGATCTCCCAAGAATCACATTTTTGAGGAAGATCTTATGTTGGGGACAGATCACAACCGCTCTCTTTATGTTACAGAGAGATGACATCTTGTTCGATCAATATTGATTGATCCGTGTTCTTCTATCAATCTTATGAGTCTAAAGGTATTGAGAGGATTATCACTCGATATCCAACATCTTGGGAGAGATAAATTGATGTTTCATGGTTTCAATGAAAAAGGGCATAAAACCTTGGATTCTTGTATTCTCTTACTCAAATTTTAGGATTTATATATAGAAGCTAAATTTTATATAACCGATGATGATACGTCATTTAGAGCTCTCTTCCACCATGGTCGCATGAGTATGGAATGGTCCCATCAACTATGCATCAATGTATGAAGTATCTAAAAGATGGAGAAGAATTCAGAATTCATGGTAACCTACAACCATTCTCCATCAATGAAGCAAAGATTTATGAAGATGCAAAGTACTTCATCCTCAAAGAGCCTAAGCCAATAGAGCCTCTTGAAGCGGTAGCATCCACTTTAGAACTAAAAAGCAATTTCACAAAGTGAAAGAGCAAAAGCAAAGAGGAAGAAAGAAGGCAATGCCGACTCTCCCTAAAGCACTTGATTCTACACCTAAATCAAGAAAATCAGTTCCTCATTTGGGAAGTGACTTAGAAGAAGGAGAAGATATTCCTTTCAAACTTAAGGGAACATATAAGCTTTCAAAAAAGGCAAAGTATGAAATAAGTGATTTAGATTCAGACTATGAATTTGAATCTACTTATGGAAATAGAGTTCAGATGATTGTATCAAGGATATTAGCTCAATTGGTAGAGTCAGATGACTCACTCAAAATTATACCCATCCCGCAGCAGTGCTTCAAATAAGTTAGTCCACTAGAGGTTCATAATATTGAAGAATTGATAACATTCTATGTGCCATCGTTGAGCGAGAGTGGTGGAATAGAAACTCTATTTTACAAATCTAAAGAGTCTCAACCTCATAATTTTGATTAGCCTGCTCAACATGAAAATTATGATGAGATAGTGCCAATAAGAACACCAATATATTCTCCACAAAAATTATGAAGAATGATGCATAAGCTTGGAATTCATATTGGAACTACTAATGATAGAACTCAAATCTTTAACAAGATCTGGAGCCAAAGAAGTCTTCAAGCATCGCAAAAAAGTGATAAGTTTATCACTAAAGGTCTGGGATTCATCCATAAATCTCATCAAAATGGAGCTTCTTATAATATAATAGAAGCTGAGTCAAAACTAAGAGTGACGAAGAAGATGATCTCCATAAAATTCTTCTCATAAATGATGAAGAAGTAGCTGCCTGCACCTCAAGAACTCAAAGATGGTACACAAATAACTATTATGGATGAACTCAAAGAAATCAAACTAAGAGCTGAAGATGATCTCATCCAACTTTCGTTAGTGCCCTTCTACCTAATGAGAAAGTTGAAGAGCTAAAAATGCTACTTTATGAATTTAAGGATTGCTTTTCCTAGACATATTCGAAATGTCGCTTATCCTGATGTAGTTCATAAAGCCTATTAAACCGAGATGCCTATTAAGCAAGCTCCTAGGCGAATGAGATTGGAAATTGAAGAATAGGTAATTGCAACAACTAAGAAACTGATTGAAGCTGGGTTCATCCAGGAGGAGAAGTATACTGATTGGATAGCCAACATTGTCCCAGTTAAGAAGAAGAATGGTCAAATCTGTCTCTGCATTGACTTACGGGACCTAAATAAGGCGTGCCCAAAAGATGACTTCCTGCTTCCAATTTTAGAACTACTAGTGGATAATACTTCCAACTATGACATATTCTCATTCATGGATGAATCATCGAAATATATTCAAATCAAGATGACACCTGAAGATGAGAAGCACACATCATTTAGGATGTCAATTGGCATCTATTGCCACATAGCCATGCCCTTTGGTTTGAAAAATGCTGGAGCTACATACCAAAGAGCCATGCCGGGTATTTTTGATGAGTTGATTTATCAAAAGGTGGAATGTTATGTTGATGATCTGGTGGTGAAGAGCTTAAATCATGAAAATCACTTCGAAGACTAGAGAATTATATTAGAGAGAATCATAAAATATGATCTCAAGATGAATCCTCTAAAATGTTCATTCAGGGTATCCTCCAGAATATAATCAAGAATCTCTTCTTATAACATGATGTCAACTCGAATAAACTTAACATAAACTAAAAATGCCCCATGTCTTGCAGGGGGGATTTTAAAGCATATTTAGAAGAGCGTTTAAGATGAAAATAAACAAATATGTCCATATTTGAATTGATATACTCTTAAGAAGGTCTTAACATATAACATTACTTTCATCTATGTATATAAATCTAAAAATGCCCCATGTAACAGGGGAATTTTAATGAAAAAGCTTTTTTTTCTCATCTGGAGTGAGTATATTTATCTAGGGATCTCGGCATGAAGTACGATGTCAACCTAAATTGATATACTAAAAAAATGCCCCCTGTCTTGCAGGGGGATTTCTATTGTACTTCAAGAATGTGCTCATGCATAATACTTTTTCAAGTATCGACCATTGATTGGTTGCTTTGGTCTTTCACCCTTTAGGTCAATGAGTTGGTATGTCCCTCGTTGATGCACTTTTTTAAAGACAAAAGGGCCTTCCCAGTTAGGCTCAAATTTGCCACCAAATTTTTGATTAGGGATAATTTGTCTTCTCAACACCAGGACCAATTCTCCTTTTTAGAATGTTCAAGGCCTCACCATATGGTCAAAAGCCCTGACATCTTTAGATAAACTTCCAAATTCTTAGATCAACTTCATCGCATCGAGTCTACATTCTCGATGAGCATTTTGATCTTCAGTTAGATTGTATTGGATGTCTACCCGTAGTGAAGGCAACTCAACTTCAAGCGGAAGAATTGCTTCAGTTTGAAATACCAATAAATAAGGAGTGGTTTTAGTCAGTATCTTGTAGGTAGTTTGATATGCCTATAATACCTCTATTTGTTTGTTATGTCATTGTATTTTATTTTTAGTGAGAATCTTCTTGAGCAGTTTGACCAACATCTTGTTGAAAGCCTTCGCCAGACCATTTGCTCTTGGATTGTATATTGAAGAGTATCTCCAATCAATTTTGTGTCGATCGATGAATATATAAATCTTTGCACTCTTGAAAGCTGTGTCATTATTAGAACTTATTCGGCATGACACTTTAAATCTATAGACCACCTGATGCGTGAAGAGGTTGATCACTCGGGTAGTAGTAACTTATTTAAATGGGGTAGCTTCAACCGACTTAGAGAAATAGTCAATTGTTGCTATGATGAAGCGATGTTCAGCTGATGATGATGGATCAATTAGTCTAATTACATCGTACGATTGAATGGCAAAGATGCTATTGTTGGGTAGGAAGTTCATGTATTATTCCCATGTACTTGGCATTCATGGCACCTCTTAGCATTGATACTCTCACCATAGATGGCCAATAATATCCCATTTTGATCTTTACCATCTTGGGACCTAACGGTGCACCACAAAGTCCTTCATGAACTTCAACTATCACTTTGTGCTTTGCATTTAGTCTTCCTAGCCTTCCGGATTTTCTAGTTGACTGGCCATATCCCAACCTCATTGTTCAAGAAATGCATCCTCTAACTACTCACTTCCTATCACTAATCGAACCACATCTGTCCACCTCACTATAGTCTTCCATCCCCACTGGCCAAACAAACATGAACTCGAAATCAATCCTCACTTCACAACCTGTCGCTCCTTCCTAAATGCTCTTTTCCTTACATTTTTTTTAATTTTATTTTATTTTCCAATCAAAGCTTGTGGTAACATAGTCTATATGCAGTCTGGGCCCACCACACATTTTGTTTTCTCTCTTGCTTTACCTTACAGCTCAAGAGGTGTAATGGGCTTTATAAATTCAAGTTGATTTAGGCCCATTATCCACTTTCAATTGAATCTGGATCTTGAAATAGAATACAGAAAAGAAAAATCTTAGGAATATATATATAAAGCTATATATATATATATATATATATATATGCTTAGATGATATAAGTCCAGGTTGTATGCTGTAAGTTTAGAAGAGCAAAAATATATATTTGAAATAAGATAAAAAAAAATAAGATTAGTATATAAACTTATAATATGGGTATATTTGAATACACCACTACGCTTAGAAGAGCTTGGTGGGATAGAAGCCATTGAGTGCTAAACAATTCTGTAGTACTTAGAAGAGAGAAGGTCAAAATAGCCTCGATGCACTATGTAGGGATCGAGGAGAGGCTGCCAAATTTAGGACTAATAATGGACTCAAATAAACTTAAGTATAATCTAATTAAATAAAAAAAAATAAGCAAGGTTTCATAAACTAAAAAAAGCATAATAGGAACTAAGGTAAAGAATTAAGAAACAAAAGGAAAATTTGCAAAATAAAATGAATTTAAAAAAATGGACTTACCAATGGGCTTGATACTCTAAAGGCAAGCAAAACTTTCACACTCAAACTTTCATGACTTAACAAAGTGAATGAATGAATGAAAATGAGTGAATAGTGTCTATTGATAGATAAGAAAAGATGCTCTGCAAGGCCTGCTTAAATAAACTAAATCATATATAGATGAATTTCACGGTCCAAATAAAGCCAAAATTTTTGAATTAGCATCTTTCTAAGAATATAAAAGGGAATTAAGTTAAAAGTAATACGTTAATTTTAAATCTTTTATGCCACCAGATCTGTAATACGAGTCTAGAAGTAGACATAAGGCATTGACTCAAATTTTAAATGAATAGTGCTTGCATTCTATTCAATACAAATACTTCAATTCTCATTCAAAAAATATTAGATTGAAGTGAATCCTACACAAATTACAATGGAAATCATCTTCTAGCTTGAGTATTTCAAAATTTATGCAAGTACTTATATTTGATAATTTATATATGCATTGTAAGGCAATCCTATGTTTGGTTTACTTGTGTTGATATATGTATAAGTGCTTTAGAAGATATTGAATTCTCTAAAATGCGTGTAAGCATTCAAGTTGAAATCAATCAATAACCTACATGGGCCCTGACACTATGCTAAATGCTTAAACTTAGTGTCTAAGGATGCTGTATGGGTTGACTCCCGGTTGGGTCTTAGGACCGAGTCTGGGATAACAAAACCTAAAAATATAATGATGTTATTATAATATCTTCAACCTAATAAAACATCTAAGAAGCTAATTCTGTCATATGATAGCAGATATGATCCTCTATTTTTAAATTAATAGAGCCAACAGGATCTAAAATAATGAAATAATAAACCACCCTTATGATAGCTGCGTTGAATGAAAATTTCAACCGGAGGGGATATTTTCATCAAAATGTGATTGCAATTTCAAATCAAATTAACTCAAATTAAGTATCAATCTAAGTGTAAAATTTAACATGTCATTAAGTATTAAATTCTTAAATGAAATTCAATCTTTAAAGAACTTAAAGCTAAAACTCAATCCACCTTTCGCAATTATTTATCGTAGGTGACAAATTAAGAAAATCCTAGCTAAAGGAGCCAAAGTCAAATCAAGTACACAACTATGTTTACTCAAACAATCTCATGCTATAGGATGGCCCATGTCCTCGACTACATGGTTAAATAGACTCCACATGATGTTAAGACTATAGTCCTCTAATCGTGGTGTCACCAAATGACTCCATTATATCACTCATGACTATTATGTATGTTTCCCAATGGCTCGCCCTTTGAGTGTAAATAATGTTTTAGGTTGATGTTGAATTTATTTAATTTTTTTAGAATAAATGCTAGATGTTATTTATTAGAATTATATATATATATATATATATATATATATATATATATATATATATATATATATATATTTTTTTTTTGAAAAGTATACTTAAAGGGGAACTATAATAAATTTAAAATTGACAATCTTATTCAGGACCTTATTTTATTAACCTCTTAAACATGGTTGATTAGTAAGCAAGCTTGGCATGCTTGTACTAAGTCTAAATATATTTAATATAATTACTTATGTGTTGTACAACTAACCTCCATTTATAAAATTTAATTTGGTTTAATTTTTAAATTTCAAATTTAATTGATACAAGAACTAGGTTAGGACATGGGGTTTAAAATGAGCAATGGCTAAAAAGTATAGACTGGCAGTCTTATGATGCTTAAAATGCTAGTATCATAGTGGAGAAGAAACATATTATTCTTTTCATTGTAAAGGAACTTCACAATTGCTTAAATGAGAAGTGAGGATCCACCTTCAAAAGATTACCTTCTAATTTTGACTTGACCTTTAACCATTTCTAATATTATATGCGTAGGCATAAGTGCATACCCACATCTCTAAAATAAACTTGTCTAATAAAATATAAGATATTACTAAATTGATGTATTAATCAAGAACATTTCATATCAGACAAGATCCTCTATTAAGGAGTTTGTGTATGTTTCTAAATTATTTTCTAAATTAATAATAACTCAACTATCTCGCATTTTATAAGATTAACCACATAGCTTTAAAGCAAAAGTTGTGTTAGTAACAATCCATCAAGATCATAAGTCTAGAAAAGAATATAGGTTCATACTACCTCGTGAAAATAATTTTTTTTTCATTAGACTAATCTTTGTAGTTTGTCCTAGAAGCAATTTTAAGATATGAGGCCACTTATTTTTTTTCTTGCCACAGAGTAAGTCCTTATCTTCAAACCTCCATAGTCTTTGTATTGTTAGAATATAAGTCTTAACTTTATAATAAAATATTAACTCAAAATAAAATAAATCTCACTTTGGAAATATAAATCTAAATCATATGATAGATTGAAGTTCTTATTAAGCTTAGTATCAAGTGCTTCCTACTTATCTTCCTCCTCAAATTTGATTCATGGGTCATAATGTCAATGCTTAAACTTAGTGTCTCAGGATGTCACATTTGATTCGTTCTTGGTTTTTATTAACAAAAATCTAATGATGTTATAGTTATCTCTACTAGAAAATCTCAGAAGCTAATTCTATCATTTGACAAGATAAGACTATCTCTAATTTAATCATATGTTGATTGAAGATATCAATTGAACTATTATCAAAATATTTAAGATATTATATTCAATATTTTCAAATTCAAAACCTCAAAAATATAAATAGTCTCATTATTATTAAATTAATAGAGTTGACAAGATTCAAATAATAAATTAACAATTTAACATGATGGGCCCTAATTAATCAATTCTTGAGGAAGTCGAAGGTTGATTCTTTAGTCTTAGACTGGGTTATAACAAAACCTAAAAATCTATTATAAGAATTTCAACTTAGTAAAATATCAGAAGCTAATTCTATATGTGACAAAAGATGATCCTTGTTAAATTAAACATAGTTGAGGATCTAAAGTTCTCAAATATATTTGATTCAATAATAACCACCCCAATGATGGCGGTTGAATGAAGATTTCATGAGGGGATACTACCATCAAAATATGCTTGTAGATCAAATCAAATTAATCAAATCCAAATATCAATACAAACATGAAATCATGTAAATCATTTTATTCTAAATGTCAAAATGAATTCAATCTAAAAACTTAAAGCAAAAAAATAATCACCATTCATAATTGTTTTAGAAGGTGACAAATTAAGAAAACTCTAGCTCATAAGGAGCCAAAGTCAAATCAAGTACAATAACTATGTTTACTCTCAAATAATCTCATTATAATAAGGATGTGGCGTGTCCTCGACTTTGGCATAGGCTACACATGATGGAGTTAGACAGAGTCCTCCAGGATGGTTATCAAATGACACCATTATATTACTCATGATCAAAGCTAGATTTCCCAATGGCTCTACCCTTTGAGATGTGAACCATAGCGCACGATAGGAAAAAAAGCCCTTGTTAACTAAGGTAGACTTAAGCTTGTCTTTAGATAAACACCATATACAAGGACAATGTGGACATAACCCATGTGTTTGACAAGGATCCTTCTATTGGGTTTACTACCTCTTGACTAAGTAGATAACCATATAGTAGAATGATAAACCATGGATCTAGATGTGCATCATCGTAACCATCCTCTTTTAAGTTAAATATGATGAATTTCATAAATATAAATTTAAAACTCCACATGCTACTATTATAATGCTTATAAGTGATCTAAATAGCCTTAATCAAGTTCTCTCATTGAGAGTAATGAACTATCATAATGAAAATGGAACAGATCTAAATCACAAAATGAGGGTGAAATTCTTAGTCTTATCTATTTTCATATGCCTTAAAATTACAGACACTCTAAATAACTCTTTTCAATAAGATCGATGGCAATTTTGATATGATTATAATTTACAAGTTTCTTTTCATCTTTTGGCTAATTGAATATGAGCTATAGTAATAGTGAGTTAAATAAAAAAATTGATTTTTCTAAAATAAAATGGAACCAATTATGAATGAAATTAAATTTAAATCATATTCTTATGGATAATTTGTTATTCTAATATCATGGATCAAACATTATTCAGCAATCTAGAAATATTCATCTAATAACAGTAATCAAATTTTACTTTTTCAATTTGGTAGACTCCACCATTGTCTATAATCATCACATCATTTGTACATAACTTTCAGGAGGACAAATTAATTACTATTGCTTTTCTAGGATCATTAGATACAAATGTCTGCAACAACCACCAGATTTTAGATAATATCCACATTATTATAATTTAAAGCTTTTATGGACAATCTAGATTTACATTTACTACACATTACTTAATCATTTTCAGTCATAAATCGATTAATCCTTGCTTATATTACATCATAAACACATATTTTATTCATATATGTTATGATATCTCAAAGTAATGATTCTTCTCAAAAGCTAATGATCTTGACACTTTATGAAGAATCTAATCTATTTTCTTGGGATTTTTTAACAAATAATACTTTCTTAGTGCTAAATATGTCACTAGTTTATTTTAAATCAAGCATGACTATTTGTAATTCTCCTAATGTATTAAGTATTCTTTTGATTACATGTTTTTCAAAATGTATTATACCAACTTGTTGGAAGTGCAATCCTGACAATTACTAGATATACACCATTACAAATAAATTTTGTCAATTTATATCATTGAATATCATCAAACTATTAAATGGAGTACGTTATTCAAGGCTCTCTATTGGGCTTTGTATATAAAGGAGATTCTCACTACTCTTATTAACTCAATAAAATATTAGGAGATCTACCATAGGCCAGAAATTTTTCAACTTTGATTTCTTGGACTATTAAGAAACAAATATGGTAAAGTCTTAATAATATCATGCTTTATCATAATGACATTAATTCATCATTTTATTGACTTTAATATTTCATTTCCATATTGATGACAAATCAAAATCAAATGCTAATAAATTCTTCATGTACTAAGCATGAAATCAATTATCATTTTATCTGAACATTCAATCAAAAGAAATCAAGTCCATCATATTATCTTCGATAAATAATTTTACCAAATCACTTCCATATGCCAAACTAGCAAATAACCATTTAGTTTAGATGCTCAATTTATTGGTGCTAATAAGATAAGTCTTTATGAGTTTGTTATTTAAATATCTCCTCTTATGTGTTTTGCTCAAATCCTCCATCATTGGTTTAATCTCCATAGTTTAGCTATAACAAATGAATTTTGCTATATTTCAATAGTTAACTAGGCAAAATTTTCTCAAATAAAATTCATCTAGTTGGTCCATTATAATTCTTCCAATGTTCCTTTCTTATCTTAGCTCTTATTTTTTAACACAAAGGATAATGTTTTTAACTTTAATATCAAATTTCTTGATTTTCTCTCTCTCTCTCTTAATGTGTTTATTTGCATAGTTCTCTTCATTGATTAATATGTATTTTTTCTCTATTAAATTTTTTTATTTAATTATAAGTCTTTCATGCTATTAGTTTAAGAGTTATGAATATAATTTTAAGCATGAAAAAATTAGTGTAATATTAGGATTTTTGCTTTTGAACAATAGGTCATTATAGATATCTACTACATTTTCTTTTTATTTTGGTTATAAAACATTAATATCACATGTTCTTATGATCGAAGATGATTTCTATAATTGCCAAAATTATTGTTGATTCCAACTATACTAAAAAATAGATAAAATCTTCATTTTTTTTGTATAACTTTAGCTATCTACAAATATGATTTTTTTAAAGTAAAGAATTTCACTCTAAAATTTATAAAAAAATACTTAATAGATTCTCAATCAAGAAAAAATAATTTGTCAAGAAAATTTTTAGCATTTTTTCTAAAATTTGGAGATTAGATATAAATTCAGTAGCCAGATATATATTTTTGTATAAAAAAACACTCTCTCTTGCATAGTTTAAAACCATCTCAAGTTAAAATTTTAAGAACCTTAATAATTTTTCCACTAATTGTAATTAAATTTTATTCCTTTCTATGTTAAGTTGATGGTAGAGTGGAAAAATCAATAATGACCAAGTTAGTGTGATTATTTGGTTTTATTAAAAAATAAACCAACCAAAGTTTTAGTAATTTGTTTTTTTGAATTTAATAATTTGGATTTGGTTTTAAATGAAAACTTTGATTTTGGTTTTATCATTTCTTAAATAAAATTTTGATGGAACCAAATAAACAAAGTAATTATATGATATACAACATTATTAATTTTATATGCTTATAGTAAGAATTATAAATATAAACTCTATTTGTTTATTATACAATAAAATAATGAAATAATTTTTTTTTAAACGTAGCAAACTTCGTTTATAAACCAAACAAAAAATAATTAACCAAATTGTTATTCTAATTGTTTGGTTTTACATTTTATTTTGTTGGGTTTCTAATATTTTAGAATCCAAAACCAATTGGTTTTAAAATTTATTTAATATAAATTAACTAAATGCACATTTAATCAAGTTATTGTCTAATTTTATGTATGAATATCTAAAGATTTTAATTAACTATATAAAATAGGTCCAATTAATCTAATAAAATCATTATATGCACATTAAACTATATGAATCTAAATGATGCAAGTGTTATTCTTAGTAAAACTAATATTAATTAGTATTCCAACTATAAAAAAATCAATAGGAAATACATTAATGCTTAAATTGTCTAATTTTATATTTTGAATCATTATTTGAATTATATTATCATTTATTTATTTTTATTGCATTTTTTTTAGATTAATTCAAGTTTCAACAAAGATGATTCAACTCAAAATTAAAATAAATGATAATATAATTCAAATGTGAATTGCATTAATCAATCCCATTTCTAGAAATTAATTAGTATTCCAATATGACAAACATAATTTTGCACTAAAAAAATTATCAATGTATAAAAACTAAATTTTTTTTTAGTTACAAATGATGCTAACATTATAACCTCATTTATATTTTGATTTATCCTAAATAAATCATATGATCATTCAGATGTATAATTGTCTTTGATATATTGCTCAAATCATCATTCAGAATTATTATTTTGGTTTGTTTAATTTAATACATCCATCATGATTAAAATATTAATTATTTTGAGAAATTAATGATAATAAAAATGAATAATTTAAATAAGTTTTTTACTAAGAGATTTTAATAAATTAAGGATAAAGTAGGAATGAAATTTGACAATTTGACTATATTATTTGTTGTTTTAGATATAAGCTTTCTACATTAGCAAATGATTTTGAAATTAATAATGAGTAATAATAATAAAAATAATAATTAATTAGCATTTGATGATACTAGAAATTATTGCACAACATTAGTTGGTTTAAGATAGATAATATATTTTAAAAATAATTAGTTTGTTTTCATTGATTTTTCATGATGTAAACTTATATGCAAATATATAATTGATGTACAACTTAAATTAATTTGAATGTCTAAAAAATAAGTAATTACATGAAATATATGCAAATATATGTAATATTTAAGTATAAATTTAATTATTTTGTAAATAACTTCCATCATCAACTCTTAAGAAAATAGTCATATCTCATCTATTATGGCCATTCTTTTCTATATGATTTTAGATCAATAAAAAACCTATTACATGCATATTAGAATAATTGTTATACTTTAATTAGTATATATCAATGTAAAAAATTAGAAATTTGTGGATCAATTTTTGTAAATTTATTAAATTTTTTTTTCATAATTAGTACATAATGCAAAGTTAATTTTCTTTAAATTTGAGTTCTTAAATGTTATTTCATTCCTTTTTTTTTGTTGCAAATTTCAAAAAACCATAAGCTCCTTAGGAATATGCAAGCATAAAACATCTTGGGTGTGTTTTTGTATATATATAACCTAATGCTTAGTTATTATATAAGATATAATGAAAAATTTTTGTTAATGGTTTAATGAAATACCTTTTAGTACCCCTCTTAAGTGTTATAATTATATTATGTGTTTTAAGGATCAATAATTGCTTGCTTGGTTGATTGAAATTAATCATTATTGGGAATATTTTAGAAATTTATGGTTTAGATATTAAGTGGTGTTAAAAAATTTTGTGATTTACACAAGACAAGGAGTATTAATTTAAATGTATTGCATATTTTGTCCTTAAAACAACAAATTAAAATTTATTTGAAACTTGCCCTTATAATCTAAATTAATTATAATTACTTATAATAAGTTTTATAATTTTATTAAAATAATGAAATATATATATATATATATACATTGTTATTATTATGATTATTATATAAATATTAATTATATATCATATAATTAGATTGCTTAGTAAGAATATTAATTATATAAACTTTATGTAATCTGTAAATGGAAGGATTGTAAAATATTTCAATCAAATAAAGATTTTATCAAATTGACAATAATATAAAAAAAACTTTTGTCTTACTTAAACCCAATTAATCTTTATGATAAATTTAAAATAAATAAATAAATTTCTAAAAAAATAAAAAAATAAACTATTTTATGCCACCTTTTATATTCTCCTTCAAATCTTTATTAAACAAAGAAGGATTTGCTTGTTTTATTTAACTTGTTAAACATTTCAAGATATTATAAGAAAACTTATATTTAGTGTTGGAAAATATATGAAGATAAAATAAATTTAACTTGTATCTCATGAAATAATCAAAAGATATCAAAAGCATTGAATCTATGGAAGAGCTAATGTATTTCTACTTCTAAAGATGTTCTAAAAGAGAGAGAGAGAATCTTTTTTCACCAAAATAAGATGTGAAAAAAAAGAACCAATTTAGAATGGAGATCATGATCTATTTTTTTACTTGAGAGCATTTAGTTTTATTTTAGCTCATCATTGAAAGAAATAAAAAATGTTTTAGTCTCTACATTTGATAATCTACAATTAATAAGATGCAAAGCCTAAAATTAATTATTTTATTTGATCACAAAATTAATTTTATAAGATAACACATAATGTATTAAATCAAATGTGAGCCCACATAAAATTCTAATAATCTCACTTACATAATGACAATTATATATTATGAATACTTTTAAATCAATATTTGCTATCTTTAAAGAGAAATATCTTTAGATAATCTAATTTATAATAATATTTTATAGAATCAAAGTAATCTTATTATAATTTTTTTTATGATAAGATTATCGGATCACTAAATCAATATAATTAATGACATTGATATGGATAGTAGCATAAATTTCATGATATTTTATTTTATTTTAAATTCCTATATTATAACTCAAAAAAGTTATAAGTATAATTTCATTTATTTCTAATAATTGAAATTAACAACTTATTTTAGAGTTTTCACTATTTGATAATAAAATTTTATTTTGATCAAAATTATATTTATAATTATTGAACATAAGCAAACTCTCACTATGCTAATATCATCAAAGTAAACCAATTTCATAATGAGTCACATGATCATGAAATTTTATGTGGTAAACCTTTTGTAAGTGGATCTGTAATTATAATGTTTTGTACTAATATGTTTAGATACTTGAGAACTAACTATTTCTTTACAAAAGAAACTTAATGTCAATATGCTTTAATTTTGATAACTATTGTTCTTGAATACAATAAGATTCTATTATCACATTTTAATTGTCTCTATTCCATCAAAATTATTTTAGTGATAAAAAATTTTTTCAATCATATTTTGATTTCCTCATAATAATTATAAATTCTGTATAGCAAGAAACTATGAGTGATTATTTAGAACTTTTCTAAAATATAGCTCCTCTAGCTAATATGAAAATATAACATGAAGTGGATCTTCTACTATAAAAAAGCAAAATAATAGTACATAATCTCCAAATGATGATTATATGTGAACATAAAGTCATTTGTTCATTGATATCATATAAATATTTAAATGATCCATTCCTAGGTTAAATATGACATTCCAAAATGTATGTAATATTCATATTTAGTACAAATTTAAGCATACATAAGACTTATTGATGCATAAATATTTTCCATCTCTTTCTTTTGTTCATTTCTGACATTGAAGCAAAATTTATCACCTTAGTAATTGTATTTATAATCTTTATGCCAAATCTACTAAGCATTTATCAATATATGTCATTTATGATAAATCAAGTATACCATGAGAACATTGATGAATTTGTATCAATATAAATGATGCATTTAATATCTTTTATTTCAAATTTGAAAGAAATTTATTCATGCAAAGGCCTATATTGTTGTTTATTATAGAATATCAGAACATATAACATTAATGATGAATTTATATATTATAAATACATTATCAATAGTATTTTCTTTAAAACCAAAATAAAGTAATCATTGATCAAATTTTTATACCATTATAATTGCTTATATATTAATTAAAATAATATTAATATAGTTTCTTTCACACCATTGAAAATATCTTTACATCCATTCATGTAACTTAAATCATAATGAGCTATTATGTCATAATGATTCTAAAAGAGTCTTTCAAAGAAACTATAGAAAATATTTATAATCAATTTTAGTTAAACCTTTAACATGCTTTATATCTTTATTATTGCCTTTTGAATAATTTTAAAATACTTTACAACCAATATTTTCTGATTTAAATTCAACAAGATCCCAAACATCATTATCTTTCATTAATTTCATGTCATTCAATGTCTTCTATCCATTTATAGTTGACACTTTGTTTGAAGACCAAAAGAGATTGGGCCACTTTTCACCAATGTCAAACTCATGTTCTTAGATACATAACATAATCATTAAAATGGTATCTTTAGTGGATTTTTTTAATGACACTTCAATTTGAGGTTATTTTGATTCCTCAATATGAGTGGGAGTTAACTTAAGAATATTTTGATCTCTTTATAACTTGAAAATAGATTAGATAAAATTATCTGATCATTTTCTATTATAACTACAGGAAAAATAATAAGTTGCTCTTCAAATATAAAATTCTAGGTTTATTGCTCCATCATATAACTTCTCAATAAATTTAGCATTGTTGTCAAAAAGGATTTATTTGAAGAGTCATAAAACTTAAAATTCTAACCTTCTAAGATCCAACAAAAAAAATAGCTAATAGTTCTTTAGTCAACTTTTTTTTCAATAGATTATATTATTCAGTAGAATTCTAAATGAAGATATCTCTTCCCAATCCATAATCATATGTTTTAGATGGTTTTACTTGAACTCTATTAAGATGTAAATGCAATCTTAATTTCCTAAAGTGATTTGGTAAGTAAGAATGATTTATCTTTTCAAAATATCCATAATATTATCTTAAATTATTTGAATTTAGTCCCTAACATGGTGTATTGAAATGATACATTCTAAATATTTAAAATCATGTTATTCAGATCCATCATATATGTCATAGTATTCACCAAAAGATGATTTAACTACTTTTATTTTCTTTCCAAGTTGATTTTCAACTTTAACCTTAAAAAATTTTGAATACAAAGATAGGACTTCATAAATCAAGTATAAGTACATAATAGAATGATTCATGAGTAATAAAATAATATTATCCATTCAAGTAGCTATGAATCAAAATATAAAATGAATTTATTCAAGACGTAAACTCATATTAGCAATAACTTTCATATTTATTTATTTTTTGATGCATTCTATATAAAGTTTCTCATCTAAAAAATCAATAGAATCAAGAATTCCTTGACATAAGTTTTTAAATTCTTGTTTAGAAATATATCTTAAACGCTTTGTCATAATATATATGAATTCACATTCATTAATTTTTCTTTTTCTAAAATTATTTGCATGCAAAGTTTCATTAATTTGTGACAGAAATAATAATTTATATAAAATATTAACCAAAGAAAGTAAATAATATTTGAATCTAAAGAGAATAAATTTTCCATTTTCATGAATAAGAATAAAAAATTTGTCAAACAAGAAATAGAAATTAAATTTCATCTAATGACATAAAAGTCTCATGTAAATTCAATATAATAGATTTTAGATGTAATCATATAAGCAATCACTAATAAAATTAATAATATTAAATAGAACAATAATTAGAATCATCATAAAATTAATCAAAAAATAATTCTTAAAAATATAATTGTGCTTTAATATTTTAACTATTTTTGTCATGTTAATAAATAAAAATAATTTAATTAAATTTTAATTATTATTTGTAAAAATAACATTAATCAAAATCGTAATATAATTTTGACCTATCCATTTTCAAGTCTTATAAAAATTATAAAAGTCCATAAATTTTATATCATATTTATCAATTTTAATAATTAAAATAATAGACCTTTGACCAATATTGTTTGTCAATCTTGCTCATACAATGTATAAATAAAGTCCAATATTTTGACTTATTATAATTGTCATTCTTTCAATAATTATTATAATCAAAAATCTATTTATTTTCCAAAGTTTCTTAACTTTTCTTGTTTTTATGAGTATGATTGAAAATCATAATTTGCAAATATAAGAGTAATAAAATACTATTATCCATTTCAAGTAGAATGGACCACAAAAAGATGAATTTATTCCAAGAAACTCATATTAGCACCAACTTTCTTGATATTTATTTATTTTTCCTTGATGCATATATAAAGTTTATCTAAAAAATCAATAGAATCAAGAATTTTACATAAGTTTTAAATTCTTTGTTTAGAAATATATCAAACGCTTGTGTCATAATATATATGAATTCACATTCATTAATCTTTGTGCTAAAATTATTTGCATGCAAAGTTTCATTAATTTGTAGCAAATGTCTAATTTATATAAATATTAACTAAAGAACTAGTACTAATATTTGAATCTCAAAGAGACTAAATTTTCCATTTTCAAATGAACAAGAATAAAAAAATTTGTCCAAACAAGAAATAGAAATTAAATTTCATCTAAATGAAGGTACATAAAAAGTCTCATGTAAATTCAAAATATAACTAGATTTTAGATGTAATCTATATAAGCATATTGCTTTAACAGGAGCTTTATTTTCATTTCGCATAGATGAATTTTAAGCATAAGTTGGCATTCATCTCCTTAGATGACCATAGTCACACTTATGTGAGCGTTTTGTATCTATTCATTAAGTGTAATTTGGTACTAAGGATAAATTAACTTAAAATAAATAAAGTTGAGAAGTTTACCCTCTTTCATGAGCTAATTTGCATACTTGGGACAATCCTTCTTCACATGACCAGTCTTCTTACAAAAGAAATAAGTAATAGCATTATCTTGTTTCTATTGCACCTTATGTTGTAAAGTCTCTTTGTTTGCACCTCTTTTGCCTTTAAAAATCCTTTTTCTTTTAGTAATAATTGCAGGAGAGGATGTAGCTAAGTGGTCACTTTCTATTTTTTCATGTTCCAATCTTTTTTCTCTTGTACACATTGAGCAATAAGCTCATTAAGAGTCTATTTTTCCTTTTGAGTATTATAGTTTATCATAAAAGAATTAAATTGTGAAGAGATATCAAAACTAAGTGCATGTCATGAGACATCTCTAATTTTAGTGCTCTCATAGTAACAAAATTAGACATCTCCATAATAAATTCTCTTATATTTTCATTGTCTTATACCATTGAAATGAGTTTACTAAGAATAGTACTCACTTTGACCTTTTTTTAACTAACTAAATGGCTTATTTGACTAGAACTTTAAGCACATTTAAAGCATTACACCTCTTAGTTTTCAAATAGAATGCTTCATGTCAAAAGACTCATGTGGTTAAAACACTCCCACTTTTAAAGTTAGCCCTTTGTTCAAGTGCTTTGTGATAAGTGAGGAGCATGGTTTAGATTGGATAGTCAAGATCCATACACCCAAGAACATGGTGATATGCTCTTTCTATTTCTTAAAGTTAGTGCCATTAAGCACTAGAATGTTATTCAAATTAGAAGATATAGATAAAACATTAACTGAAAAGAATAAAAAAATACTCATAATTAACAACATTGTCATTTTCTTATGCAAATATAATGTAAACAAAATATCAACAAAATAAATGCTTGAAATAAAATGTTTAATAAAAATATAAGATATCAACATTAAATTTTGTTTTGACAAAAATAAAAATTGGTTAATGGTACACTTAAAATTATAGTTAACAAATATTGATAATAAATCACCAACAATATGTTTTATCTTTTCACATATTGTATTAATGATTAATATAAATTTATCACATATAATATCTACAAATTTTCCAAAATAATCTTTCTTTAATGATTATTTTATAGATTTAAATGTATTCCATTAATATTTATATATATTTCAAAATTAAATAATTTGATAATAAGATCACTTTATTTACATATTACTTAATTTTAAATTATATTAAATAATAAATATTAACTATATCATTTCAATTATTTTAATTTAAAGTAACTTCAAATAATTTGAAATAATATAAACTTTAATAATTGTTAATCAAAAATAATTAATTTGAGTTTCTATTAATTAATTTAATTATTTTAATAAGATAAAATTCTTTAAGAACTTTAACAAAATATTTAATATAATAATATTAATTTGCCTTTATTATATATAAATATTTATAAAATAAAAAATATTATATAATATTTCTAATGTTATTATCAAATGTTAGAAATCTCACAATTTTAATATAAAGATATAATTATTCTATATGAAATTTTATGCAAAAACATTTCACAATTATAATCTAAAATGTTTCATTTTAATTGTTATCATATGACTTATGGTAAAATTTTATTTATAAAAGTATTAAATGCAATATTTATAAATATAATGCAATAAAATAAAATTTAAGATGCACCATAATGTTTATCACTAATTGCTCATAAACAAATGAAATGCAGAATTCATCTTCAAATTTAATGCATCAATTTTAGAAAATGTATCTTCTTTCATTTTTAATATATAATAATAAGAAAAAATAATTATATTAACAATAATCTTACAAAATTCTCAAATTTTTATAAAAAATGAAAGATGAAGATAATCAAATTTATATACAATATAAATTTTATTTCAAATTAAAACCACAATGAATAAAATTAATCACATAAAAATTGAAATTATGATAATAAATAAAAATTTTAATCTTTATTCAAATCAAGAATGAAGCATCTAAAAGATATCATTCTATATAAAGACCAAATAAAGTCACAAAATTTTTTAATCATATAATTTTAATCTAAAATTCTAAATAATATAAAAAGTTTATATTTTCTATAAATCACAAAAAAAAAGAAATAATGTAACATTATTTTATAGTTGTTTGTGAGATTTAAAATCTCTTATTTTTTTTTGTTTTAGACAAAATATAAAAATAAATTAAGTTTACTACTATAAATCTTACATAACAACAACTAATAGCATCAAAGATTAAAAGATATTCTAAATAAGACAATATAAAATCTCTAATTTAACAAATACTTATTATTTTATACATTGAAATGAGTTTAATAAATAAGAATTTTCTCTTGTATTTGAAATAATTAAATTTTATTTACTTAGAAACTTAAATTTCTAAGCATGGAATGTATTTAAATAATGCTTAAAACAAGAAAATACTTAATGATTAAAATACTCTTTTGTTAAAATATGAAGATAAAATAAATTTATTCAGTAATCTACAGTCAAATCATCAAGAAGATTTATTAAAACATATCTAAAGAAGATTAATGTAGATTTTATATTAAAAGATATAACAAAATTAGCAAAAAGAAATAAAAAATTAAATTTCATCAAATGAATCATAAAATCTCATGTAAACAAAATATAACAAAACATATAAATAAAATATGTTTAATAATTATATATAATTTATAAGATATAACACAACATTGCAATTTTGTCTCTAGACAGAAATAAAAATTGGTAAATGGTACACTTAAAAGTATAGTTAACAAATTTTGATAATAAAATCTGCCAACAATATGTCTATCTTTGGATCGACATATTGTATGCATGATTAATATAAATTTATCACATATTTGCTATTGCATAAAATTTGGCTAGAAAATAATCTTTCTTTGGGCTGATTATTTTTTGCATAGATTTAAATGTAATCCTTAAGTAATATTTATATATATTTCAAAATTAAAAAAATTGATATAATAAGATCACTTTGGCGACATATTACTTCAATTTAAATTATATTGAAATAATAAATATTAACTATATCATTTCAATTATTTTAATTTAAAGTAACTTCAAATAATTTGACAATAATATAAACTTTAATAATTGTTCCAATCAAAATAATTAATTTGAGTTTGTATTAATTAATTTAATTATATTTTGGAATAAGCTCACATAAATTCAGTTAAGAGACTTGTGAACAAAAAGTATTAAATATAATAATGGATAAGTTTGCCTTTAAGTAGTTATATATAAATATTTATAAAATACATAAAAGTATTATTTAATATTTCTAATGTTACTATCAAATGTTAAAGAAACGTTTCATTGAAATGTTTAATATAAATATATAATTGTTCTATATGAAATGTGTTATATAGAACATTTCACAATTATAATCTAAAATGTTTCCATTTTAATTTTTATCTATATGACTTTACAATAAAACATCTTACTTTATAAAAGTATTAAATGCAATATTTTTAACTATCTTAATGCAATAAAAATAAACGTTTAAGATACACCATAAGTACTTATCACTAATTGCTCATAAAACAAAGCAAATGCAGAATTCATCTTCACAGGATTTAATGCATCAATTTTAGAAAAATGGTTCTTCTTCTTTCATTTTTTTAATATATAATAATAAGAAAAATAATTATAAGCATTAACCATAATCTTACAAAATTCTCAAATTTTATAAAAAATGAAAGATGAAGCATTCTTGAATCAAATTTATATCAATATAAATTTTATTTCTCAAATTAAAACCTCAATGAGAATAAACATATTGATCACATAAAAAATTGAAATTGTGATCAAAGTAAAAAGTAAAAGTTTGCTATATCCTTTTATTCAAATCAAGAATGAAAGTGATCTAAAAGATATCGATTCTATATGCAAAGACCAAATAAATTGCAAAAAATTTTGAATCATATACTTTAATCTAAAATTCTCAAATAATCATTATGAAAGATTAAGAGAAATGATTCTTCAATGATTCAACATGATAGGCTCGATAGCACTTGTTGGAAAATATATGAAGATAAAATAAATTTATCTTGCCCTAATCTCATGTCAAATCATCAAGAAGATTTGTCGGAAGCATACCTAAATCCAAGGAAGAGTTAATGCAGGATTTTAGCCTTCCACTTCTAAAGAGGTGTTCTTGAGGGAGAGAGAGAGCCTTCTTTCACTCAAGATAGGATGTGAGGAAAAATAAGAACCAACCCCTTAGAATGGGGACCATGATCCTATTTATACTTGAGTGCATTTCATTTTAGTTTAGCCCATCATACTATCTTCCTCAAAACCACCTTTCTCATGAACTTAGATAAAATTCAAAATCAAAAGAAAATAAAATGAAGAAAAAGAGAAGACAAAAAAAAAAGAAAAATGGTAATCAAAGTGAACAAGAAAGGAAAATTGAAGAAGAAATATATCCGCATATCATATTCCACCCATAGTTCATTCCATCATATGGACATGTGGATAGGATGGCTCAACCTCCACTAGGCAGAGGCAGAGGAAAAAATAGAGGTAGCTCTAGAGGTGGAAGACCCCCTAGTTGGCCATCAGCCAACAGAGATCATGTTTCAACTCATAGGAGTACCCTTACTATTCACATAGATTTGGAATCTAGCTCGGAGGATGAATCCAATGTGATTAGTATAACCCCTCAATTCCATTTGGGTTTTTGATCCAGATGGCAACAAAGACTGGGCCTCCAGACAAAGTAAAGTATTCGAATCAGGTTTATGTGAGACTATCAAGTAGTATTTGGGAACCTTAGCTTTAACCTCACTTACATCTTAGAAAGTTAAAGGTTCAGTAGTTAAGGAAGTCCCTAAGTCTTCCAGTGGTATGAAGCTGAAGATATTCTTTTTGGGATCATCAGCCTCAAGTCTTGAAGTTGATGTTGAACTTAAGGAGGATACATTTAAAGAATTAATGGAATTATCGTTTGACTTTTACTCACCTTATGTTCAGAATCTTATATAGAAAGATTTGGTTCCTCATACATGGTTCAGGCATAGGTTAGAGTATTTTGAAAAGTTATGGAATAATACAGACGGGGAAGCACAATCAAGAGCAGGATTAGGATTTGGTACAGTGGGTGATGCTCTCTACTACCTCACTCATCAATTTTCTTGTGAACTATCCACATATTGAGAAACATAGCTTTAATCTTTGCTTCCCAAAAGCTACGACATTATATGCTTTCTCATAAGGTGAACTTGATCTCCAGAACCAATCCATTGTAGTATCTCATAACACAGCCAACGCTATCCAGATGTTTGGCATGGTAGTCCATGATTCTCTCATAGTTTGATATCACATTCTTACCCCTCCATATGGTAAAAGAACATGCACTAGAGGATTTCTTAACATCACACTCACTTCCTGCTGATTCTTTGCTTAGTGATGATCTCCCTGAAACAAATCATGAACTTAGGGGAGGCTAGTAACCATCGATGGGAGATGTATTTTGATGGTGAAGCTTCTTTTCACAAAGGGAAAGCACCATGATCTATTATCCTAAGAAAGGCAGAGGTAGGAATAGTTCTTCTAACTCTAGGCTGATGTGATGAGATTCTCATACTATTTTTCAACCCCTTCACCAACAACAAAGGGTATGAGGCTTTGATTATCTAGAGTTAGCCATCACTATCAGTGTCAAGAGCATCAACATATTTGGGGATTCTTAATTGGTCATCAACCGATTGTCTGTCTCAAACCCAAGCTTCATTATTAGGTATACCATGAAGTTGTTGTCCCAAATTCCTGAAGTTGCCATCTACAAGGTTCCTTGAAAGTTATTAGTTAGTTTATTAGTTATAATTAGTTATTTAGTTTTATTAATAGTTATTAGTCTATTAATTTTAGTTAGTATTTTTATTTAGTTATTATTATTAGTTTTATTATTTATTATTATTATATATTAGTTATTAGTTTATTATTATATTAATTATTAGTTAGTTATTATTAATTATTTTATTAGTTAATATTATTTTTTAGTTTAGTTATTATTAGATTAGTCATTTAGTTATTTATTAGTTAGTTTAGTTTATTAATTTATTATTAGCTTAGTTTTTAATTATTAGTATTTTATTGGTTAGTTTATTATTAGTTTATTTATTATTTATTTATTTTTTAGTTATTGAATTATTTATTATTAGTTTATTAGTTTTATTAGTTTTATTATTAGTTTTTAACTAGTTAATTAGGTTTTTAAGATTTTTAGTTATTATTAGTTTAGTTATTAGTTTATTAGTTATTTAGTTATTATTAGTTATTAGTTATTATTAGTTATTAGTTTATTAGTTTATTAGTTAGTTAATAGTTTTATTAGTTTATTGGTAGTTCAGTTTTATTTTTTAGTTATTTAGTTAATTTTTATTAATTTTTAGTTATTAGTTTAGTTATTATTATTATTTGAGTTATTAATTTTTTAGTTTTAGTTTTATTAGTTTATTATTACTAGTTAGGTTTAGTTTTATTGACTTAATTAGATTGGGTTTGGACTCCAATCATGCTTGATCACATGAGTGAGATGATTTGGAGTAATTGATTTCATTTAATTTCAATTGGATTTCTACTTAAAGTGGGTTTAATGGGTTAAGTTTGGGTTTCATTTGCGTCAAATGACCAATTTGACCAAATTAGACCCAATGGTGAGTTAAATTGTGTTTTATTATCATTTCAAAATGATTTTGAAAAATCAAATTGAATTAATTTCAATTTGATTTTGTTTGAACCTAATAAGACCCATTTAGGGTTATTTTAGACTAAGTGGTCTAATTAACCCAATTAAGGCCTAAATTAATTTGAATTTCTTTAGATTTGTGATTAATCATGCTTATTTGATCATTTGAGACATTTGGAATGATTTAATTTGGTCAAATTCTTGGTGGAACCCACCTAAGTCAAGCCTAAGCCAAATGAGTTGACTAGATTTGACTTTAATTTGGTTTTCTTGTTTTAATTTGATTTCATTTTGATTTATTTTGATTTGATTTGAGTTAATCTAAATTTGAAATTTTGGTTGATTCCACTTAAGCGAATTTAGTTAGATCAAACCCTAGGAATGTGTCCTAGGTCATTAGGAATAATGTCCTAAACACTGAATTAGGAGATTCTTATTTGAGATTAGAACATCCTAATTATTGATTTCAAAGTTCAAATTAACCTCATCCAAAAATGAGGTCAACAAATATAATCATATGGCTTTGACCTATGGTGCCGCGACATCTACTGATATGCCCATGCTCTTGCTCTTGATGTAGAGCCGCAATGTCATTCCTTCAACACCGAGGCTTCACACTTTGCAACATGTTCTACCATTGAGCTTAGTTCTAGTGTGAAACAAAACCCTCCCTCCATTGATCTTAGATCCAGAATAAGGGAGAAGAGTGCCTTACACTGAACATATAAAAAAATAGCATTTGTAAGGTGTTATGCTGCCAAATTTTAATTTTATTCATTAATGAACAAAGATCTGGTGTTGTACATGGAGCACGCTATCCTCTTGGGTTAATCCCTTATAGATAATATTATCGCATCTTGGTGCTACATATCTAGCACCTCGTTCTAACACTTGTTATGATATTTTGAACACTTTCGTCTTTGCATCTTGATCTTGAATATCGAGCATTGAGACACTTTAATGACGTGATGAATATGGGCCACCGAGGCTCCCCTCAGTTATAAGGAAGTCCCGCGAGAATAGTTGAGGCACTGGAACTATAGCACCAAGGGGCAACCCTCTCAAGTAAATAAGAAGAAATGAACCCATCGAGGGCCCCACGGTGGTGAGTATTGGGCGCAAAGGTGCCATTCTCTCGAGTTCTAAGGCTACCCTACTGCATGAGAGCACTGAGGCCCTATACCCACAGCACCATGACGCTCCCCCTTTGATGTCATTTTTTAGATAAATAAATTTTATTAATTTAATCTTAGATCTTCCCAAATGATAATAAATCACACATATACTTAGAGAAAGAAAATAAATATATAAAAGAAAATTGACATATTTATTAATCTTAAAAAGGGGAAGTTACATAAGTTGTATAAAAAATAAAAATACAAAAGAAACAAAAATAAGGGGAAAACTAGAAGTCATTGTCATATTCCTCCTCCTCTTATTCCTCCTCTAGCTCCAATGAGGAGCTTACATAAGGCTGGTAGTGAGGCATCACAAGAAAAGAAGCCTCACTAGGACCTACATAGAAACCTTAGTTTTCAAACATGTGCACAAGTGATGTGTTAAACTCGGTCATGTATTAAAACTGCTGCTGCTACTGATCCATGTGATGGTCAAATTTATTCCCCAGTTTCTACTACCACTGGCTAGTCTCATTGACCTTTTTATTTAGGTCTGAGAAATGTTCTCTAATTTCTTAGAGTTGATCATCTAGGATTTTGCAGGATTTGGCCTGAGATCGAGGGGCATGTGAGCTTACCCCCACCTTGGTCCTAGAACCAAACCTCTCAATAGCCTTTTTGGTCTAGGGAGCCTTTTGTATAAATACTTCCTCATCAAGATCCCCTGCCACGCCTATCTCAACACACAAAGCATAAATGAGAAAAGGATGACCAAAATTTATTATAGTATTACTCTCAAGCATATTACAGATAGAACTATAAATGATCTTCTTTATCCTCAGTAATGAGGCTGGAGGAAGGAAAATTGATAATTTTCTCCTCCTGCCTTTTCCACTAGGTATTAATAATTTAATTGAAGCTAGAATGATCATTATAATAAAAATATATTAAGCATAATCTACATTTGGTAGACCGTAATATGCATTAATGGAAATACTATTAAAACTTACTAGTTTCGCCCAGATGAAGACTTGATTATTCTAGTGCTTCTTTGCATTGGCAAAGAACTCACACACCATAGGGATGAGATAAGATTTATTATCATATGCCAAGTTTTTCTATCCTTACTCCAAAATGATGCTCTCCACATGCTTGCTTGGATTGTAGAAGCTCCTCACAAGCAACGTCGGTCAGATGATCATGGTGATTACTATGCCGGTAGAAAATGGATATTAATTACCATAAATTCTTAAACAAAAATGATGCATCATATTGATGTAGTACCATGAAATTGTGGTGCCAATCAAAAAGATCATCACATGTCATTAAATAGCATGAACGTCTATTAGTTATCCTGAACCAACCTTCGATCGATGTTGTGGTGTTATAATATCAGTGCCGAGAAACAAGGTGATTAATAGGGTAAATCACAATAGTTCCATGGCTTTAATCATGTAGCACCATGGCTCTTGAGCTATAACACTGAGGCGCCATGTTAACAATGTCGAGGTGTTATGCTTGATATAAGTATGAATCACCAGCATGGGCCCCGTCATAATTACACTCATCTAAATCTTTTTCCTGAGGATGCTTCACGGGTTAAAAATAAGCTTGAATTTTCCGATGTGCTCTGACATATGCATCTAACTTTAGTGTCTGAGGATGCTATGTGGGATAATAATCGGTTGGGTCTTATGACTAGGTCCGGGTTACCAAAACCTTATCTTTTCTATGAATGGTTGGTGTGTCGATTATAAAATTCATTTAGAGCCAATATGCTTAAATTGAATGAAGTTCATCATTCAATATAACTTAAAATAAATAATCATCCATCCATCTATTATTATTTATCAATGATGATAAGCTAAGAAATCTTTGCTCATGAAAGAGCCTATATCAAATTAATATATTTATGCTAATTCTTAAACAATTTCATGCTAATAAATGTGGTTATGTTGTCAAATGGCACCACAAAAAATGGCACCTGTGTGATTATGTTGTCAAATGACACCACAAAAAATGTGGATATGACCAGAACCCTCTGATTGAGTAGCTTGGAATCTGTACAGTTCCACTATATTTTGGTCACGGTAATAAACCATATGTTCCTTCCTGGCTTTGCTCCTTGAGCTATGAATCATAGACTAAATTTAATTTGCAAAAGGCCTTATGTTAGCTAAGGTTTACTTCAATTTGTATCTTTAGATAGATATCACCTCGGGTCTACAAGAACACCTTGGACACAACCCATGTACTGATGAGGATTCTTCGAATAATTTCTCTAACTAAGTAGATTAGGGATCATGATTGCTCAGGATGATGAACCATAGGATCTTGATTGGGTGTGTCATCATCCCCACCCCCATATGATATGCATTAAATTCTTATACTTCTCATAGTGTAAATATTTAAATTCAATCTTGGCATTCCAAAGGGATATAAGCTCACTCTCTTTATTCACTGTGCAAATTACGTATGGCAATCATCTATATCACACACCTCTAAAGACACCATCATATATCACTAAGAGATGTCTATTTTCAACCTTAATCGAGAGTGTTCTCTTATTGCGGTAAGAGGGGTAATTAACTATAGAGGCTTACATCCATAGGAAGTAGAACCTAGATCTAAAAAAATCCTAACATAATGTTAGGGGAAATATGGTTTAATATATATGAATATGCCTCATGAAAGAATATGCTCCTACCTCATCCCATACAAAGATGGTGGAGAGCATCCTCCATGGTGTTTCTTTCGAAGAAATCAACTGGGGTGCCAAATAGGCATTTCAACTATCATACTATTGGGCTTTAAATTTTGGAATTTAAAAAAAATTTTGAGTTGGCATTTTATTAGAAATCTAGTACTTAGATTCTAGTAGCACAAGACTGTAGAAATGCATAGGGATGAAGACTTACTCTGAGGATGATGCTTTAGAACCTAAGTCTATATGTGCTTTTGATATAAATCAGAGGCTCGACTTAGTTTCACTTACGAGAATTTTTGGCTCTTTCTCTCACTTGAGAAAGGAAATTTATCCCTAACTCTTCTGTACTTATAACCCGCTTAGAAGGGCTACTTGCTAAAATCACCTAAGCAAATTTTAAATCCATGATGTCAAGTCTCATGAATGCAAGATGGTTGGGTGATTACATTTTAGGAAAGAATCTAAGAACTTAGACTCACTAATCTCTAAGTTCATGTTTAGGTATGAAATGATCCTAACTAATGCAACATATTTCAGCTTTTAAATATTTTTGAATCACAATTCATTTAAGACCTTGGGGTATGCATTTTATGCTTAAATGACATGCAGTTAGAAGTAATAATGGTTCAAATCAAGAAGAGAAGATAGAATTCCCTAGAAAGGTGGTCATCCTCAATGGTTAGATGCCCCTTATGTGTAATGGAAGCACCCAATTCATAGATTTAGAATAATATGCTAAGATGATTGAAGCTAGTTGTTTCTAGTTGCCTTTATGTTTTTCTAGGGTTTTAATAATGTGAGAAGTTTCAAGTTTCTTTATTATTTATTTTTTTTAAGTTATTTATATTTAGGTTAGGTAGAAAATTTAGTTTTCCTAAGTGCCTAACATCCATACATCCATCACCGAAAGCACAGAAAGAAACTTAGAAAAGCATGTTGATTCTATTGCTCACCATAAAGTAAATTAAGCCAAATCTAAATTAGAGAATAGGCCATTGCGGCTAGGTACCGCTATACATCCTGAAAATTAATAAAAAGGGCAGTTGAACTCTGCCCTTATAGAGCTTGGCCTAGAACTACAAGTCTAAATATATGGAGATCTTCTCTCCAAGATCATCTACTTCTTCAATGACCTCCATTGGGCTTCACATGAGACCTTTA